>SKCR01020334.1:0-34901 GCA_019454045.1 Zanthoxylum bungeanum | reverse complement strand
CTTCCCATGGAAGCAAAATCACAGTGGTCAGGTCCATTGTGATCACCAAAGTTTTACCAATAGAGCCGTTGAGATACATGATCCTGACGCTAACAAAACTTTCAAGGTTAAAAACAAGCGTGTCAAGCACTACTGGGGAGAATCATTTGAGCGACAAAAAGAAAGTGTTACACTTTCAGATCCAGCTTAACGTTCGAGAAGCCAAGTCTGGCTGACGACTTTAAACTTAGCGCTAGCAGGGAGGCAACCCATGCAATTTGTGTATATATTGTGATTTGGTGTGTTTTATTTTTGCAGGATTAGTCATTTCAAAATGGAAGATGCTCTCGCAAATCTTCGCAAGCAATTTCCTTCTCTCCATCAAAAATCTCTGATGAAAGTTTACAAAGCTCGCTTGGAACGGATGAGGTTACTGACAATTCACGGTGTTCCTAATGATATTCGTTGGGTAATTGAAGCACGAGTCCGATTGGCAGGTGAGTCTTCTGACTCTTTATTTCACATCTGCCTGGTTTTGGAAGAAGCACCTATGCAAAGCAAAGAAACGAAGAGCTAAGCAAATGGGTGTTTGTTTTAAATGTGCACGATTTAATTGCAACACTCGTTGCCGTTCTTTAGGAATGGTGTCTGATAATCGCGAAGACAAAATTAAATTCATTAGGGATGGCTTGAGTAAGGAGTCTGTAGATGAAATATCTTCAACTCTTGAGACACATCCCAGTGGATATGTTCATATAGCCATTCGCAAATTACATACACAATTCAAAAAGGAAGACAACTGTTAAGTCTCGGGAATCTGACTCAAAAAGACCCTGTTTGCCATTTATAAGAAAATGGATGGGAAGCTTGTCCCTGACGCATAGACGTCAATCAAGCCGTTACTTTTCTTGTAAATATTATATCTCTTTGTCTTTTCTTAATAATTGTGATTTGTTTTGTTGTTTTCTTTTATTTTCTCCGACAGGATCCAGACTTTTTGACTAACATGATATTATTTCGCTACTAATCGTCCTCTGAAGATACTTGTGCTATTTTTACTCACCCTTTTCAGGTACTATAAATTCAGCCCGTCATTGCACTTTTGAAGGCATCCAGAGTTGAGAAAGAAATACATATAAAAATGGAAGCTACTTCAAGAAGACGAGTTGAAAACATCTGTGTGTTTTGCGGCAGTAGTATTGGTACTAAGCCACAATACGTAGAAGCAGCACTGAATTGGGTCGAGTCTTAGCTGCAAGGAATATGCACTTAATATATGGCGGAGGCAATCTTGGACTAATGGGGATCATTTCAAAGGCCGTACAGGAAGGAGGCAGTCATGTTTTGGGAATCATCCCCAAAACCTTGGCAGAGGCAAATCTTATTGGATCACATCAAACGGAGAGGAACTGATCGTGCCAGGTATGTCTGAACGACTGGTAGAAATGATTAACGTGCTGATGCTTTTATCGCTTTGCAAGGTGGCTTGGTACATTGGAGGAAATTTTATTGTACTATCTTGGGCGAACCTGAACATACACCAGAAACCACTTGGACTGTTTAATGTTGATGGATTTTATGATTTTCTTTGTGTTTTCTTGATGATGCTCGGAGAAATGGTTCGTGTCAAAACCTTTGAAAGAACTCCTCTTCACTGCCAGAACTGCTCCAGATCTAATAGACCAACTCATAGCCTATGAACCACAAGTTGACCCTATCCTTTCAAAGATAAATTGGTTCGAAGACGATCGTGGTAAGAGGCGTCGAATTAATCTGGATCTTAACCTTTAATTTCTTGTAGAATTTCAGCTAACCAGGTATTATCTTCTAACTCTTCTTCTACTGTTTAAGACATGGGGGACAATGTCTCATTTAGGTTTGGGGGAGGGAATTAGTTGATCAGTACCTTGTTTTTAGTTTGTGTGTGTTATTTTTATTTTTAGTCCAAATTTTTTTCGAAAAATACAAAATTGGAAAATTTTCAAAAATTACAAAATATTTTGTGTGTTTGTGTTTTAATTTGACTAAAAAGGTGAAATTGGTAAGAGATAGATGAGTAAGGAGTTTCCACTCCTGAGACGTATCTCAAACCTATTTCGAAACAAGTTATTTTTGTTTATTTCATTTTGAATTATTTAATTTGTGAATTCTCCTTAAAACGGACTAAATGGATCTTCATATGCTCAGTGACAGGTATATCAACATATATAGTAACATACGGACATGAGTTAAAATTGAAAAGTTTTGTAATATTCAGTGCTCTAGTTTAATTGGAGGAAGCATCTCAAAAAGCATGGAGAAAAAAAAATAAAAATAAAAATAAAAAAAAAAAACGTCTGAGATCCCGTATTAAGTCTGTAAGGATGTTTTAAAACACCTAGTGCCCTAAAACCAACTGGTTTGGGAGTCACTGGCCCAAAGCTCGTTACATGATCAAGATGCCTGCAAAAATATGATATATCTGAAGTCTGGGTAATTAAGTCTGTAGGGGTGTCTTAACACCTGGTGCCCTAAAGCCAACTGGTTGGGAGCCACCGACCCAACACTCCTACATAGATGGAAGATATGTATTATAAAAAAAAAAAAAAAAAAAACTTCTGAGATCCGAGTTATTAAGTCTGTAAGGATGTTTTAACACCTAGTGCCCTAAAAACTAACTGGTTTGGGAGTCACTGGCCCAAAGCTCGTTACATGGATCAAAGATGCTGCAAAAAATAATATATCTGAAGTCTGAGTAATTAAGTCCGTAGGGGTGTCTTAACACCTGGTGCCCTAAAGCCAACTAGTTTGGGAGCCACCACCCAACACTCGCTACATAGATGGAAGATATTGTATATAAATAAAAAATAGAGAAAAATCAAAAAAAAAAAAATCAGAAAAAATGAGAAAAATATTCCATTGCTATAAAAAAGGTGTGAAAATCTTAGAGAACTTTAGGACAAAAATATTACTCTCTTATCAACTGCACTTATGACTGTTGTGGGCAAAAATGAGTTGATTAATATTTGTGTTGGCTGTGTATATGAAGAATGGTAAAAATAATCGGAGAATTTACTTATTCGGTAATTTAGAATAAAACAAAACCACTAGTAACTTGGAGTAGAAGTTTCACCTGATTAGTCACTAACTTCTTTATTCTATTTTCTATTGTCTTTTTGGTTTTGTGTGCATTAGTTTTACAACCTTTTTACTTTTGTAAAACGTTTGTGGGTATCGTTGCTGTAAGCCCTCACGAGACTACAACTCGTCCACTAGGGACACCTAGGGTTTTAAAGGCTTGTTGCATATGCTAAATGCAACCGTGATCCCTACGAAAGTGGCTTAGTTTAATTTTATTTTTTTGTTGTTTTGCTCGAGGACTAGCAAATGTTAGGTCTGGGGGTGTGATGAGCGAAAATATATCAATATTTATCGCCCCTTTTACTTAATATTTTTTTTAGTTTCTCGGGTTTGATGAACGTTTTGATGTGTTTTAGTTTATTTTGCAGATAAAATAATATTGGGACTTAATGAAATCATTTAGGACGAAATATGGGTCAAATAAGGGCAATTATTGGACTTGATATTTTAATTTTGGAGATTGGAAACTTGAAAGGGCATTTTGACGAAGTGCAGTTTTGGAAATTCCAGTTTTGCGCATCTGTCGTATTTTAGGCATAACGTTTTACTCAGATATCAGATTGAGCTGATTCAAGTTCCTGATTAAAAAAGACTCAAAGATCTACAACTTTGAAAGACAAAATAATTTCGAATTCTAAATATTTCATGCCCGAAATTGATGAACCATCCAGAAGTGTGTAGTGTGTAATTATTAAAGTCACTTTCAATCATTTTCAAAGCAAAAAATAAATTAATAAATAAATAATAAAAATTATCAAATCATCACCACACATGAAGAGATTAGTGGAGCAATTAATAATGGATTTGGTGGAGCGATTAGTGGAGCAATTAATAATGATTTGGTGGATGATTTGATGGAGGTAAAATTTTGCCTATAAAAACCAAGCCATTCATTTGTAAAATTCATACTTTCTTCTAAGGAATTCCTTAAGAATACTAAGAAGATTGTATCTTGTTTGTTTATTTATAGCTTTCAGTAATTAATTTTCGTTTTCGCACTTCTTTTCTTTACTTTTCAGTTTTTACTTTCAGCAATTTACTTTTACGCACAATACTTTTCTTTATTTATTTTCAGTTTTTACTTTTCAGTAATGAGGAGGTAACTCCCCTTTGCTGGGGTAAAAGGTAAAACTTTTATTACTAATATTTAGATTAATCTCCCTTAATTATAATATATAAACTAGTTAAAACCTGACTTAACGAGGATACCGCCATATTGGTCGGTTGGTAATTATTTAAATGGGTTTAACCTGACTAACTGGATACCGCCTGATTGGTCGGTTGGTAATTAATTATTAATTTGACTTAATCTGGATACCGTCTATATGGCTGGTTGGTAATTATCATGCAAAGTTAATATATTATATTAAGGGAGATATCTAAAATAGAAGTAATAAAAGTGGATCCTTTTACCTCAGCATTTTCTTTTTTTATAAATTTACTTTTTTACTTTCAGCAATTTACTTTTCAGCAATTTACTTTTCAGCAGCAATTTACTTTCAGCATTTACTTTTCAGTATTTAATTTTTAGTATTTTACTTTATGTCTTTTCTTTTATTTAAGTTTTTACTACCTGTAAATATGTGTCGTAACTAAGCCAGTTATCTGGGGTTGTGATGAAATCCAATATCACCGGTTTATAAGAGGTTAAATTATAGTTTGGGTAATATAAAGGTTTATTTATTGAGTCTTAATCCTAATGCTTTTATTAACTGGCCATTAATAAAATTGAACTGGTAAATCTAAAATGAACTAGACATAGGGATTTTAGGTTTAAGACCTTAGACTTAATAGCCCACGATCTTCCTTGAGGATAGATAACCATTTAATAGATTTTCTTACAGGATAGGAATATACCTGTCGGGCGGGGGTAGCCATAATTGGAACTTAAACTTAATGAATCCAAATAATTTGGTTGACATAGACATATGGTTCAATTGGGTTAAACTGGGTATTTGTGTCTGACCATCGACAGAGGCTTACACATAATTTAGTGTTCCAGGTTAATAAATCAATATATTACCCAACTTTAAGATAACCACTTCATCTTTAAAATGATATTGGAAGAAATCACAACCCTATATAGTTTTTAATATTGAATTTTCTTAAAACCTACTTTCGAACAATTTTATTTACTTGTTTTTAATTTAGAATCGTCACCATTTCAAATCAATCAAACAACCTGTTAGATACTAGTAATCATTTGACCTTATAAAATTAATAGATTAGATATTATGTCCTCGTGGGATCGATATTTTTATACTACTTGAACGATACGTGCGCTTGCGTTATACGTGTGTGTTTACGCCTGTCAGCGAACCTGAACATACACCAGAAACCGCTTGGACTGTACAACATTGATGGATTTTATGATTTTCTTTGTGTGTTTCTTGATGATGCCCGGAGAAATGGGTTCGAGTCAAAACCTTTGAAAGAACTCCTCTTTACTGCCAGAACTGCTCCGGATCGAATAAACCAACTTTTAGCCTATGAACCACAAGTTGACCCTATCCTTTCAAAGATAAATAGGTCTGAGGACGATCGTGGTAAGAGGCGTAGGATTAATCTGGATCTTAACCTTTAATTTCCTGTTGATTTTCAGCTAACCAGGTACGACCTTCTTAACTCTCCTTTTACTGTTTAAGACATTGGGGACATTGTCTCATTTAGGTTTGGGGGAGGGAATTAGTTGATCAGTACCTTGTTTTTAGTTTGTGTATTGTTTTTATTTTTAGTCCAAAATTTTTCGAAAAATACAAAAAAATTTCAAAAATTACAATTTTTTTTTGGTGTTTTTGTGTTTTTATTTTGACTAAAAAGGGTGAAATTGGTGAAAGATAGCTGAGTAAGGAGTTCCCACTCCTGATACGTATCTCAACCCATTTTCGAAACAAGTTAATTTTTGTTTATTTCCTTTTTGAATTATTTAATTTGTGAATTCTCCATAATACTGACTAAAATGGATCTTCATATGCTCAGTTAGCAGATATTATCAACATGCATAGTAACATACGGACATGAGTTAAAATTGAAAAGTTTGTAATATTCAGTGCTCTAGTTTAATTGGAGGAAGCATCTCAAAAAGTAATGGAGTAAAAAAAAAAATCTGAGATCCAAGTTATTAAGTCTGTAAGGGTCTTTTAACACCTAGTTCCCTAAAATCAACTGGTTTGGGAGTCACTGGCCCAAAGCTCGTTACATGGCTCAAAGATGCTGCAAAAATATATATATCTGAAGTCTGAGTAATTAAGTCTGTAGGGGTGTCTTAACACCTGGTGCCCTAAAGCCAACTGGTTTGGGAGTCACCGACCAAACACTCGCTACATAAATGGAAGATATTGTATATAAAAAAAAAAAAAAATCAAAGAAAAAAATCAGAAAAATCCGAAAAAATATTCCATTGCTGCAAAAAGGTGTGCATTCTGATAAAACTTTAGGACAAAAATATTACTCTCTATCAACTGCACTTATGACCGTTGTGGGCAAAAAGAGTTGTTTAATATTTTGTTGGCTGTATATATGGAGAATGGTAAATATAATCGGAGAATTTACTTATTCAGTAATTTAGAATGAAAGAAAACAACTAGTAACTTGGAGTAGAAGTTTCACCTGATTAGTCACTAACATCTTTATTCTCTTTTCGCTTGTCTTTTTGCTTTTGTGTGCATTAATTTTATTATCTTTTTACTTTTGTAAAACGTTTGTGGATATCGTTGCTGTAAGCCCTCACGAGACTATAACTCGTCCACTAGGGACACCTAGGGGTTTAAAGGCTTGTTGCATATGCTAAATGCAACCGTGATCCCTACGAAAGTGGCTTAGTTTAATTTTAATTGTTTCTTGTATTTTATTTTGTTGTTTTGCTCGAGGACTAGCAAAATGTTAGGTTTGGGAGTGTGATGAGCGGAAAATATATCAATATTTACCGCCCCTATTACTTAATATTTTGTTTAGTTTCTCGGGTTTGATGAATGTTTTGATATGTTTTAGTTTATTTTGCAGATAAAGTAATATTGGGAGTTAATGAAATCATTTAGGACGAAATATGGGTCAAATAAAGGCAAAAATTGGACTTGACATATTAATTTTGGAGATTGGAAACTTGAAAGGGCGTTTTAACGAAGTGCAGTTTTGGAAATTCCAGTTTTGTGCATCTGTCGTATTTTGGGCATAACTTTTTACTCGGATATCGGATTGAGCTGATTCAAGTTCCAGATTAAAGAAGACTCAAAGATCTACAGCTTTGAAAGACAAAATAATTTCGAATTCTGAAGATTTCATGCCAGAAATTGATGAACCATCCATAAGTGTGTTGTGTGTAATTATTAAAGTCACTTTCAATCATTTTCAAAGCAAAAAATAAATTAATAAATAAATAATAAAAATTATCAAATCATCACCAAACATGATAAGAGATTAGTGGAACAATTAATAATGGATTTGGTGGAACAATTAGTGGAGCAATTAATAATTGATTTGGTGGATGATTTGATGGAGGTAAAATTTTGCCTATAAATACCAAGCCATTTCATTTGTAAATTCATACTTTCTTCTAAGGAATTCCTTAAGAATACTAAGAAGATTGTATCTTGTTTGTTTATTTATAGCTTTCAGTAATTAATTTCCACTTTCGCACTTTCTTTTCTTTACTTTTCAGTTTTTACTTTCCGCAATTTACTTTTACGCACAATACTTTTCTTTCTTTAATTTTCAGTTTTTACTTTTCAGTAATGAGGAGGTAACTCCCCTTTGCTGGGGTAAAATATAAAATTTTTATTACTAATATTTAGATTAATCTCCCTTAATTATATTATATAAACTAGTTAAAACCTGACTTAACGAGGATACCGTCATATTGGTCGGTTGGTAATTATTTAATTGGTTTTAACCTGACTAAACTGGATATCGCCTGATTGGTCGGTTGGTAATTAATTATTAATTTGACTTAATCTGGATACCGCCTATATGACTGGTTGGTAATTATCATGCAAAGTTAATATATTATATTAAGGGATATATCTAAAATAGAAGTAATAAAAGTGGATCCATTTACCTCAGCATTTTCTTTTATTGTACTTTTACTTTATTTACTTTTCAGCATTTACTTTCACTTTCAGCATTTACTTTTTCAGCAATTTACTTTCAGCATTTACTTTTCAGCAATTTAATTTCAATTTCAGCATTTACTTTCAGCATTTAATTTTCAGTATTTAATTTCAGCATTTACTTTCCGTCATTTACTTTTCAGCATTTACTTTATGTCTTTTATTTTATTTAAGTTTTTACTAGCCCTAGTTATGTGTTAGTTATCTGAGGTTGTGATGAATTCTAATATCACCGGTTTATAAGGGGTTATTTTATAGTTTGGGTAATTTAAAGGTTTACTTATTAAGTCTTAAGCTTAATGCTTCTTGTTGTCTGATCACCAATAAGATTGATGTGGTAAATCTAAAATGAACTAGACATATGGATTTTAGGTTTCAGCCTTAGACTTAATAGCCCACGATCTTCATTGAGGATAGATAACCCTTAATAGATTTCCTTATAGGATAGACATGTACCTGTCGGGCGGGGGTAGCCATAATTTGAACTTAAACTTAATGAATCCAGATAATTTGGTTGACATAGACATATGGTTCAATTGGGTTAAACTGGGTATTTGCGTCTGACCATCGACAGAGGCTTTTGCATAATTTCGTGTTCCAGGTTAGTAAACTGATTTATTACACAAACATAAAATAATCACTTCATCTTTTAAAAGATATTAGAATGATTCACAACCCTAGATCTTTGAGTCTTTTGTTATTTTCCTTAGTATTTTCTTTTGTTTATTTTATTTATTTTAATTAAGGAAAACCACATTCAACCAATCAAACAATCATTCTCTTCTCCATATAATTAGATACCTGTAAATAAATAGTATCAATAATTAATAACAACATTAGGAATTAAGTCCTCGTGGGATCGATATTTTTATACTACTTGAACGATACGTGCGCTTGCGTTATACGTGTGTGTTTACGCCGGTCAATGAGTTATGGGCTTTTAGTTGGTAATGAGTAGTTTAAGGCTATTTTAGACTTTTTGACTCTATTAGGGTTGAGCATGTCACTATTTAAACTCAAAAATAACTTTTAATGAGGCACCCAATATTTTGAGTATGAATAGTAACTTTCTTTGAGGTTAAGAATTTTTTTATCAAGTTCAGTGATTGAAAAAAGACTTATCATATGGTTGACATCTTTTGTGGCATCTATTTTGCTGGTGTAGGCACTGCATTTTTGCATATAAGTCCTGATGATGAGTCTCGTATGGAGACACTACCACTTTAGTTGTGAAAGCCGCGGGGAACGGATGTTGGAATGGTAAAGTTGGAAATTGGTATTTTTGATGGATTTAACTCGCTTGTTTCGCTTCGGGTTCGCTTGTTGGACCTCTATTTTAAAACACACCAAGCTCAATCCAAAAATAATTAAAAAATATTTAAAACACAAATTAAAATCCATTTAAACTAAATCAAATTAAAACCCAATCCAATTATAACCAATTAAATTAAATTCACAAATTAAATTAAACTAAATCTAATTAAATTAAATTTCAAAATTAAATAAATCACTAACCTAATTGAATAATTTCTTGCCTTAAATAATTGAAATTAAACACACACATAAATTAATTGATTTCTTTCCTTTCAAATAAACAATGCAGAAACCTTAACCAGACCCCCTCACTATATAAGCATCCAACAAACTCTAACTGCCTTGGCTGGTCTCCCCCTCTCGCATAACTCTCTCCTTGACCTCTCTCGGCCCTCAATCTCATCATCACTCTCTCTCGTACCTGCAACCTACAAGCACTCTGCAATGGACCAAACTAAAAAACCCTAGCAGCTCTGATCTATCTTCTTCCCTTCACTCGGCAGCCTCTCACACTACAACAAGCTTTCACTCACACACCCCTTGACCATGTTGAAGCCATCACCGATCACAAGTCAAGCAGCAACCAACACAAAACCTACACCTCACTCAGCCATTAACACACAGAAGCAGCCCTATCGTTCACGGCCAACTACTCACGCTAGCCTCCTTCACGCCTATTCACTAAAGAACACAAGAACCTTAAACCCACGTAGCAATTGCCCCCCTTCACCCACGCAACAACCCTCTGCCGAGCCCTCAAACAGCACACACTCACTAACCTGCCCATCACCCACGTAGCAATCAGCAACACCCCGCTCACCGACCCTAAAGCTGCAAACCAAGTCCTAAACGCCACAATCCACGCCCTTAGCCACCTTCATACACATAGCCTTCATGCATTAACCTTCATAAAACACACATAACCTTCACAGCTTCACGACCTGCACACAAGCAAAGCACCACACGTCCTCATTCAGCGCAAGCCAGCCATTCGCTGACCTTCATGCCAATGACCGCTGCAATACACCACCTGCCAACATTCTGCCTTCACACATCATCAACCCATCACGCCTAAATCATCAGCCCATCACGCCTAACGTCTCACGTGAAGCCCAACATTCAGCTCATCAAAGCCCCATTCAGCGCAAGCCTCAACTCAATAAAATTGCCGAACTCAATAACCCCATGACTGCCACTCAATACGCCAAAACTGCCACTCAATAAGCCTTAAATTGCCGCATCTTACATAGCCCCATTCTGTCCAGTTTTGCCGCAACTTAGACCCCCCAAAACAGTCCAGAAATCACCCTAAAACTGCACTAAAAAAACTACACAAAACCCCCTAGAAAATCATCAAAAACAGCGGCCATTTAGCCCTTAAAAATGCCCAAACAGTCCCCTAAAATAACCAAAACAGTGGCCTGAAAAACAGCAGCAAAACAATAGCGAAACGGAGTGAAAACAGCAACCCAAACAGTTAAACAGCGAGGAAAAAACGTTGGATTAGTGGACCGGAAGAGTAGCGGATCATCAACCCTTCCGACGGCCGTGTAACGCGCTTTCGTGAGACGACAAAAGAGGTTAGACCTGAGGGCATCTTCTTATTCACTACCTTTCATTTATTTTTATTTATTTTAATGTATTATCGCATGAGAGTCGTTTGAGGCATGATATGATTTTTGGATGAGCGGATATGTGTTCCCTTTTATGGTATATAGGATGGAAACCCGGACGTAAATTCCGTAGCCGAATCCGAATAGACGGTAGTGCGATTTGTACTCGAAATTCAACGCCACGTACCACTTAAGAGACATGTATTTCGTCTCATTCAAACTTGTGTTTGAGCATGTTGTAGTTCGTAGGTCATTTATTTTCTATTAAAGCATGATTAGGTGGTAAGCATGTTATTCATCTTAAGCATGATTTAGTCGATAGAAAGTTATTTCTTTATGCATGATTAGGTTGTTTTCACATTAGGGATTTAATTTATATTTATGCTTAGATTCTTATTTATTTTCCGCATTAGATAATTGAGCATGCTTGTGTGATGATTGTATGTTATTGCGTGTTTGCCGTTATGACAACTTTGAAGTATGCGAACTTAGATATAGGTTCTCATTGTTATTATTATGCATGCGGACTTAGGTGTAGATTACCCTTGAGCATGAATGTTGAATAGATTTGGTTAGTTTATTGCACAAATCACATCATCACAAGTGACATAAGTAAGAGACCATTCCAAACCCAATGGTTGAGGTCTTCCCTTGCGAGGGGTGAGTGCGGCCTTAAATCTTTGTCCCCGGTTCACATCGGGTGGCGACTCCATGTTATTTCGTACCCCCAACTAGGCAGCGAGCCTAGAACAGCGTCGCTCGATTCCTGTGTCCCACAGCTGGCAAAATTCATCTGAGGCTATCTCCAGGGTTTTCAAGAACAGGTTCTTTGGGATCTACGGGATTTTGGATCGTGTTTTATCTTTTCCGTATCCAGATTCGTATCAATTGGTATTAGAGACAGATTTCAAGGTCTGACTTTTATTCTCTCTTTTTTTTTCGTACTTTCAACTCTTGCTTTATTGTTTGAATTTTCATCTTGTTCAATTCTGTTGTGTCTCGTTAGTCCTCTTATTATTGTTAATTTTGTTAGGTTGGCGGAAAATCAAAAAAAAAATCTGAATCAGATTTGAATTCGTGTGTCAATGACTAAAACCAAATATATATATATAGATATATATATATATATATATATATATATATATATATAATATATATATATATAATATATATATATATATATGTATATATATCTCTTTCTTTCCTTACATTTTGTTTCTTGTTACAAACTTCTAGTCAACCAAAACTAAAATTATATTTGTTATTAATCTTCACGTCAATCGCAAGTCACAAACAACATCTTTGGGCCATAGTGTTTGAATTTTATCACTCTTCTAGCAATTGACATACTGCTTGGTCTGTGAGTCAAAAAAAAAATCACGTCTGTGACCAAAAAAAAACAAGAAAAAAAACCAATTATGTGCCTGGCATTCAGCTTAAGGGTTGTTGATTTTAAGTTTTGAAATTGTTAACAGGTCTTTGAAAAAAATACAAAAAAAAATACAAAAAAAAAACTAGGTCTACGCATGACAGTTGAGGTTGAGAGACGACTGTGCAAGTTTAAAGTTGCTGTGTTGACTTTGATACTTGAAAAAAAAAAAGTATCTGGCCCACGTTGCAAGCTGAAGGTTTAAGTTTGGTTTTGATTGAAATTGATTTCTATACAAATTTTGACCATGGACTTGACACTTGTTTTGCGTGAATTAAAAAAAAAAAAACACAAATTGATCTTGTTTATTTTATTATTTTCTGTTGCACTCTAGTTTTAGGTTTCCTTGATCGAGTATCGTTGTTGCTTCTTGAGTCACGTCTTCTTTTACTTAATAGCCTTATTCATTTGATTCCTTGTGGATTTTGCTGACTTTTGGACTACACATGAATTGTGCAATCCATTGGTGGTTAGCGTTCGGCATTGAACGGAGGTAATTATTCGAGGGGAGTGTTTGAGAGAGAGTGAAACACGAGAGCTCGTGAGGTTTCCTTTATTTCCTTTATTTCTTTCTTGTTATTACCAACCTATTTGTTAAATAAGATGGCAGAGAAAGATATGGACATTGATGAGAGGTTTAATACTATAGAGAATAATATGGCTGAGTTCCGGGAGATGTTTGGAACTATGAACGCGGCCATAGAGAGGTTGTCAAAGGAGGTTACCAGTCTCCAATTCTCTAGTGTTCAGAAGGAGGTTGAAGGGCCACAACACTCTAGGCCGGAACAAGCAGAGCAACAACCGCATAGGGTACCTATACATGAGTTTGAGGCAGAGAATAATCTGGATGATATGGAAGAGCCAGATGAGTTTGAAGATGAGGATGATAGGTATAGACCGCAAGATAGGCGGTATGAAAGGAGATATGACCGGCTGGATAAGAGGTTTGATGAGCAAAGAAGTTTTCATAAATGAGATAGAAAGGCTTATAGGGGAGAAAATAGATGATTTGGTGATAGATTTGGTGACAGATTTGGAGATAGATATGGGAGAGATGCATATGATGAGCATAATTATGACTATCGGATGGGGCCTGACAGGAGAAATCATGGTAGGAAATAGGATATTGATGGTGACCTAGGCAGTATCAAGATGAAAATCTCATCTTTCCACGGCAGAAATGATCCAGAGGCGTACTTGGACTGGGAGAGAAAGATCGAGCTGATCTTTAATTTTCATAGGTATTCTGATGAGAAGAATGTGAAGTTGGCTGCAATTGAGTTTACAGACTATGCGGTGATTTGGTGTGATCAATTAGTAACTAATAGAATGAGGAACCATGAGAGGCCAGTTGAGACTTGGGAGGAGTTAAAGGCTCCCATGCGTAAGAGCTTAATTCCAAGCCACTATTACAGAGAATTATAACAGAAGCTAAAACATTTTTATCAGGGATCGAAGAGTGTTGAGGACTATCATACAGAGATGGAGGTAGCAATGATTAGGGCGAATGTGGTGGAGGATATAGAAGCCACAATGGCTCAGTTTTTAGGAGGGTTAAATAAGAAGATTGCGAGTGTAGTTGAGTTGCATCATTATGTGGAGTTGGAGGATATGCTACATATGGCGATCAAGGTAGAAAGACAGTTGAGGAAGAAATCCGCATCTAGATACACTGCACATGGAACTTCTAATTGGAAGGGGAAGTGGCCTAGTAATGAACGGAGACATGAGGGTTTCAATAATCCCGAGGCCGATAGTGTTAATGGAAAAGAAGTGGAGGCAAGTAGAGTTAAGATTAAGTCTGAAGTGGTAATTCCAAAATCCAAGGAGGTAAAGTGTTTTAAGTGCTTAGGTATGGGAAATTATGCATCACAGTGCCCCAACAAACGAACACTAATAATGAAGGATGATGGTAATATTGATTCCACATATGGGGAGGTGGAAGATGAGGTGCATGCGTTAGAGGATGCTAATGATGATGAGGGAGCAACATACCCACTATATAACCTATCGCTTGTGTCTAGGAGAGCATTGACAACACAGATAGTCGAAGAGGAGACCGAGCAGTAGAGATAGAATATTTTTTATACTAGGTGTAGCGTGAATAGGAAGTCATGTAGTATGATCATAGATGGGGGTAGTTGCACCAAAATGGCTAGCACAACATTGGTGGCAAGATTGAGATTGTCATGTTTACAACATCCTAAGCCATATAGGCTACAATGGCTTAATGAGTGTGGTGAGGTCAGAGTGACCAAACAGATATTGTTGACTTTTACCATTGGACCTTACATGGATAAGGTGTCGTGTGATGTGTTACTCATGCAAGCAGGCCACATATTTTTAGGGAGGCCGTGGCAGTTCGATAATAAGGTGATACATGATGGGTTTCAAAATAAATATTCATTCCAGCATAAGGGAAAGCCCATTACATTATACCATTTGATACCAAGTCAAATTACATTTGGAAAGAGAAAAAGAGAGAGAGATAGAATCTGCATCCTTGGGAGGTAAGAGTGATAGTAGTGACAAAATGGGATCTAAACCCGAGAGTGAGGGAAACACTGGGATTAGAGCCGAGGGTAAACCCAATGGAAATGGGGCTGAGGGAGAGAGTGAGAAGAAATGGAGGGTGAAAAAGAGTTTTTATCTAAGTGAGGGAGAAGTGAGGAGAGCCTACAAAGCTAGCAAACTCATGTTGCTACTGGTGTATAAAGACACATCACATTTTTCTTTACTTACTAACACTAACAGTTCACTTCATGTTTCTATTTCTTCTCTTTTGCAGGAATTTGAAGACATGCTTACAAAGGACATCTCCAATGGGCTCCCACCCATTCGAGGGATAGAACATCATATTGATTTCATACCTGGAACTGTCATTCCTAATAAACCCGCATATATGAGTAATCCTGAGGAGACCAAGGAACTTCAGAGGCAAGTTGAGAGCTGATAGAGAAGGGTTACGTACGAGAGAGTATAAGCCCCGTGTGCAGTACCAGTGTTATTAGTGCCTAAAAAGGATGAGATGTGGCGTATGTGTGTGGATTTTCGTGCCATCAATGATATCACGGTAAAGTATCGACATCCCATTACTAGGCTAGATGATATGTTAGATGAACTACATGGATATAAGATTTTTAGTAAAATTGACCTTAAAAGTGGATATCACCAGATTCGTATGAGAGAAGGTGACGAAGAGAAAAATGCTTTTAAAACTAAGTATGGGGTATATGAGTGGTTAGTAATGTCTTTCGGTTTCACAAACGCTCCTAACACTTTTATGAGACTTATGAACCATGTATTTGTTAGGGTTGGTGCTCAGAGTGTCAATCTGGATCGTATTTATGTCTGAATCATAAATACGAACAATTCTTTTTTCCATAATATTACTTATTTAATGGTAGCACCTCTTGTCTTTTATATACAAATTCGATCTAATTGCGATTAGATATCTAATTAAGATTATATTGAAACTAAATATTATTTAGTGATACGTGTATATTAGACAAAGACCATATGATTTACAACGTAGTGCGCAGTTACAACGTAGTTTGTAATTGACATTGGGAAACGTCACTATAAGTTGTATATCCTTAAATAAAGTTCCTAGTCAATATTTATTAACAAGGGTCGGTTAGCAAAATCCACTGAGATCAGTTCATGTCGTATATCGTGACTTGGTCCGATGGTTTATCCCAATTAATCATGAGTCTCGAGAGACTCGTATAGACATGTAGGTGTTTATTTGATAAACACTGAATGACTCACTGAAGATTTCCTAATAGATGGTATACCAACGTCAATAGGAATCTTCTCTGGTTGAGCGAGCATAGTGGTCATTCGACTTGAGATACCAGAGTGGGATATATGAGTTATCCTCTACACTTTGATGGCAGTCATGTCACCGATCTATTTAGATCAGACCTCCGCCTGTTCGCTGAGTGTGGACTGATGCTCATGATATCCAGTGAGTATCAAGATAAAATCTGTCAGTCCTATGTACATGGCATATGCATCCTACATGTGTTTGCTATATAGTAAATCCATGGCCATGGTATAACTTCGGAAATTAGTTCTGAGTGTTATTTAGAGATCGTAAATTTGAAAAGTTGACTATATTATAACGAAAGGATTTGACGTTATCATCTATATCCCAGGTATAATATGGATAGCATGTGACAGAGGGATTATACTTATGCAATGACCTCGACTTGCATAGTTTAACGAGATTATTCGTGGTCGTCATAATTCATGAGTGGGTGAATTATGGACACGAAATTGGATTTCGTGACGGATAAACCTAAACTTAGAGTCCCACAATATGAAGTGTACTCGTTGAGCACTTGAGCAACGTTTTATGAATAATATAGATTATTCATAATACTTCATCGTTAAATGAGTTAATTCGAATCGTTTAATCGGTTAAATGAAAACACATGTTTTTGGGAATTTTGGTCAATTAATAATTATTGTGTATTTGTATTTGATACATAATTTGATTAGATACACATTAATTATTTGTCAAATGAGACTTTGACACATGTCATTGATATATGTATTTGTTATTTAATGTAAATAAAAATACATATATAATAATAATTATATTAATTAATTATTTAGATATTTAATTGTTAAATATTTGAATAGTTAAATAATATTTATATTTCATAAATGTTATGAAATATGTTTAATTATTATTGATACAGATGGCATGATTTTATTAAGCCTAACATTAAAGCTTATTATAATTTAATTGATTTAAATTACAAAAAATGACCAATTTGCCCTTTAAAGTCGGTCATCTTGTTTTTTAAATGAAAAAATTTTGTTTTCTTCTTATTATTTCTCCATGGCCGAAATTTAGCACCTCCAAATCACTCTCAAATTAGTTTGATGATTCAACAAAGAAAATGAAGAAAATCAAGAAAAAGCTTTAGGAAATTGGAGAATTAGAGGTAATACTCAATATCCTTAAGCTTGAAAGTATGTTTCATGTTCTTGATTTTCTAGATGGATTCTAAGGTTTCTTCTTTTTCTTAGAATTTGAGGCTTTATGGTTTGGAGGAAGGAATGGAAGGATTTGAGCATGTGTAAAGTAAAATTGAAAGATATTATTGGAATATTTGTTCAATTTTATCATTTGATATAAGTTGTCATTCTAGAGTGTTATGAACACTCTTGTAATGCCTAGAATTATTCTTGGGTGGTTTTTTTGTGGTGACTTGAATTGGTATTTTGATTAATATGATTAATGTTGAAAAAGTTGGATTAAAGTATGAAAAATTGATTATTTTTGTTGCAAAATCAGATCTAAAAAACTGGATTGTTTGTGATGAAAATATTGTCATTTGAATGTATTGGATGTGTTTTTGGTGTTAGAACAATTTTCGGAAATTATTTTGGAGTTGAAATAAGCGAAAACGGTGAAAAAAAAAAAACGGCGTTACCGGGTGACTTTTGAGCCAATCGGGTGACGGCTGCACAAACAGTGAATTTTTCACTGTTCGGGCAGCCCATGAACTTCCCTAATACTATTGGGGCTGACCTGGGCATCCCTAATGTGTATTGGGAAGTCGGTTCAGTCAAAAACGTGTTTTGATGTCATTTTACGGAAAAACATTTTCGTAAAAGTTTCGCGACGTTTCTTACTTATTTATGTCATTATTTGATATCGAATAAATATGTTTAGGTGAAATATGAATGAATTATTCATATTAGATATTGAATAATTCATTCGGTAATTTAAAAAAATTTAAAATTATGATTTCATCTGAACCGTGCTTCCGCCGCGCCCTTTGCCCGAAGCCCCAACAAAAATGGTATCAGAGCTGGTCTGATGCTTCATCCATTATATTAGTCATACTTGATATATGATATGTAATCCAATTTTAATATTTGCCCATGCATGTAATCTATATGTTTCTTGACTTTTCGGTTTTACGCTAACGGAAACGTAACAGAAATTTAATGGTTAAATTGAGTTATGTTTTCTAAGGTAGACTTGAGTTGTTTAGAAAATGGTTTAGATTAAAATTCTGCATTTGATGTGGAGCAATGCTTCCTTGAGGAATATCCCCACTTAAAATAAGGCTGTAAAGTAACGTGTATTAGATGCATGATTCTTGGTCCGTCTTGTCAATACAGTTTATGGGTAACTTTATATGGCTGCATCTGAGATCGTGCAAAAGCAGTGAGGGTGTAGTTGATAGAATTTTATCCATGTCGATTGTATATTGATACTAGACAAATTCAAGTGAAAGTGGAAATCCTGAACGTGCCAAAGCTGTCAGGACTACATTGGTAGCTTGAGTTTGTCATTGGCAAGTGAAGCCTTGATACGCCACCTTGTGAATGTGCCAAAGCTGTCATAACGAGATATGGTCAGGATCAAAATCAGGAGTCACTGGTGAGTGATTGACAATGAGTTGTCTACCTAATGAATATACGTAGGTGAGATCGTGCCAAAGTTGTGAGTCAAAATATATTCATGGGATCCTACTCTCACCATGGAATTCGATTTAATTATTGAATTCCCGTTCTCCATTGGGGATTACGGTATTACTTAAAGTAGTGGGAGACACTGCTGGGTTAAAAATCCATAACTAAGGCAATTCATAATTTTATAGAAATTGCTGTTTTTTGTTTTTCTTTATTCTATATTGTTTATAGAATTATACTTCTAATCCACTGCATATCATATTACTTGAATATGTTTTCTGACTTTACTTATGGTTGCGTTTTTTTTTCTAGAATAGGTTCTAGAATGACAGTAGACTTAGATATTGTTAGATTAGTTCAAACCGTGTTGTTCCGATTTTCTTGAAAAATCAAGATGGTTAGTGACTTAGTTACTAAGTCACGATTAGTAATCTAAATAGATATCTATTTTGGATATAGTTATCTAGAAAGAAATAGTTTCTTATGAAATAAGAATTGACTTGAATTAGTTTATGTCTTGAGATTCTTGTCTGGCATTAGGAAAACCCATTAGTATTTATTTATCTTATAATGACGTTTCTTGGCTTTAGTGACTTTTAAAAGTCACGTGTCTGACACCGTTTGCTAATCAATCATTTGCAATTGCTGTGAATAATTGAACGCAAATTATAAAGCTTAAGAAATGAGATGTGTATAGTTGTGTATAGAGAATATTGATTCTCACAATACGACAACTATAGGTATTGGATACTAGATCTTCCGTCTAGTTATTTAAAATAATATTTAATAATTGTTTTGATATTTGATATCAGAACTTGTAACTTTTGGATAGTTACTTGTTCTATATAAACAGTTGTTACATATTTTAATATGACTGGTAGTGTCATTAATGAAAAGATAAACATTAAAAAATATCTGGTTAACTAAATAACTTAGAACAGTGCTTTATGAGATTTTATCGTATAAGCATAGGATGCTTATTCCGTATGGTAAAGGATGGTCTGATACGAGTTCACACCATATATTCTTATCCGTTTAATGAATATTGTATTCAGGATGTGATTAAATCTCATTTAACCAATGATCGTCATTGGACCACAAGTTTTATTAGACTAATACATTGGATGTATGTAGTTTGATGAATTATAAATTACCTTGGATAGTTTTCTTTACTTCGTAACTTAGTTAATGAATTGTCATGGCTTAGTTGCGTGTTCCCAAAAGAATATATATTGAACGTCTTGAATGGTTCGAGAACTTTCAATATGTTTCTGATGAAATGCGGATAAAGTATTTTGAATGGTTCAAATATATTCTATTTGAAGTGTTGAAAACTATATCTTTGAAATTCATCGTGAATCTTTGAATTGTTCAAAGTTGTTTGATATGATCAAACATATGAATTTAAGGCAATTAGTTCTAAAGTTATTTAATGGATGTGATTCTTACTCAATATTAAACTTCCACGATTCCATCTTGATAGAATTGGTCAGTGGAAGTATGATTTGATTCGTTGATATTGAGAGTTACCGAATTAGTTTTCAATACTCTTGGGGTTATGCTCCAGTAAGACTAATTCATCTATTTAATTAAGGTTCCATTTATTTCTACAGTTACATATATGATATGTATAGTAGAAAATTTGAATCTTGAAAAGTTTGAAATTTGAAATTATCTTTTGTATAATTGTTATATAATTGAGAGTACTTGTGCCTCAGAGGTACAAGTAAGGTTTATCATTTATTCTATTTAATAGAATATTGTATTCAATTTGATAGAATATTTTTTCTATGATCCCGAGCAATAAAATTATTTTTTTACTTGGTATGTTAACATTAATTGTTGACAATTGTAGTAAAGACTTGACTTAGTGAAGTCAAATGTGAGAGTGATAAACTATAAATGGAACTACATAATTACTAAGATGAAAAGACCCTTAGACATCTTCCATATAAGTTCAATAGGATGTCAGAATCATTTATAAAATATTTGATACTTAATGATACTGTTATTTTCTTATCGAAGAAAATTATCCTATAACTTATAGTGAGAGCGATATTTGATATCGATTTTGGAAATTACATTTGAACCATAAATCTAAGATTGCTCATAGCTTACTACGATCAAGTTTTGAACTTGATTAAGCTTTCGTTATGAATAGTTCATAAAATGTGTAAATTGTTTGCGCAGCAAAGTAAAGTGAGCTTGATAAAGGTTTGACCTTTATAGTATGATTGTGAGAAAAGTTAAACTCGGCTATCTATTGTAGATTCTGAGAAAACTTGTCTCAAGTCACACTAATGGAACAATTAAAGATTTGTTGGTTAATGTTGATATTAAACTATGTATTTTGGCTAAAGAATGCAAAGTGGCGTTCCTGAATGTTTTCTTCGAATGAGAAATCCGTTGTGGTTTCTTTGTTTGAAGAGTTCATTCTAGAATGTCCCTAGAGTTTGTATTCTGCTAAGATCACAGTTTGATATACTAGCTTATAGAGTCTATTGTAGACTCAGATAAGTTTTCCGAAAATCTGTGTTCTCTAATTTTGATATAGTCAGATTGTCTGATTTTATCAGAACATAGAGAATGCATAAATGATAGTAGGGTCAGTGGGAGCTACAAATTTCTTTCTAGTGTTATATATCCTAACGACATTATCATTATTAATGTAATAATGAAATGTTTGTGCGGTAAAAGGTTTACTTAAGTCTTCTTTTCTCTGATAAATCAGTGGGAGTTGTCTCTGATATATTTGATATAAAACAATAGACTTGTGAGAAACTCTCATCAGTCGTGCATTAGATATGATCTAATAAAGGACACAACAAAACTATATGTACGACAGTTAGTATAACGGTTTGACAGTTAGTGTGTCTCTTATATATAATATTAATCTTTCGCAAATGATGATTTTTTTGTCGAAAGAGAAATTGATTAAAATGTCTAGTCAATCTCATGCTTCATATGATGATATCTTAATGAATACTATATAATGTGTGATTAAAGATATCAATTTAATTGTAATTGTTACAAGTTATTTTGATATGATGTAGACCATAAGATGAATCTTGAAACATGTTCTTTGTGATCTTTGAGATATTAAGAACAAGTTTCTTATTCATGGAGAATATTTTCCGCAACCATTAGGATCAGATTAGTTTTGATTCTAATTATGACATTAGATAGTCTATGTCATATAAAGATAGAAAAGATGGAGTGGGAGTGTCATCGTTGATTCTACGAAGTTAGTAGAATTAGTTGTAACTTATGAAGTATTGACTTATGAAGTTACAAAGTGACCTTATAGATTAGAAGTTTGATACTAGTGTTGTGATTGCGGTTGTCTGCAAAGTATTTGGATTTGATCATTAAATACATAGACAACTTAGTAGCTATAACACAATATTGATATAGCATCTGAGTCATATTGATGTAGAACTTGAGTTCTACCAAATATGAATGATGTTGACTAAGGAAAACAATTGGGTTTGTTGGACAGACTCAATATGTTAAAGCGGGCTTACTTGTTGTTGCCTACCTCTTGAGTGCTATGTGAGCTATTGAGGGTCATGAGCATGTGATACACATTAAGATGTGTATATGATACCATGGATTGACACTATAGCAAATGTGAGAAATTGTTAGGGTTGGTGCTCAGAGTGCCAATCCGGATCGTATTTATATCCGATTCATAAATACGAACTATTCTTTTTTCCATAATATTACTTATTTAATGGTAGCACCTTTTGTCTTTTATATACATATTCGATCAAATTGCGATTAGATATCTAAGTAAGATTAGATTGAAACAAAATCTGATTTAGTGATACGTGTATATTAGACAAAGACCCTAGGATTTACAACGTAGTGCGTAGTTACAACGTAGTTTGTAATTGACATTGGGAAGCGTCACTATAAGTTGTATATCCTTAAATAAAGTTCATGGTCAATATTTACTAACACGGGTCGGTTAGCAAAATCCGCTGAGACCAGTACATGTCGTATATCGTGACTTGGTCCGATAGTTTATCCCAATGAACCATGAGTCTCGGGAGACTCGTATAGACATGTAGGTGTTTATTTGATAAACACTGAACAACTCACTGAAGATTTCCTAATAGATGGTACACCAACGTCAATAGGAATCTTCTCGAGTTGAGTGGGCATAGTGATCATTCGACTTGAGATACCACAGTGGGATATATGAGTTATCCTCCACACTTTGATGGCAGTCACGTCACTGATCTATTTAGATCAAACCTCCGCCTGTTCGTTGGGTATGAACTGATGCTCATGATATCCAGTGCGTATCAAGATAGAATCCGTCAGTCCTGTGTATAAGGTATAGGCATCCTACACGTGTTTGCGATCTAGTAAATCCATGACAGTGGTATAACTTTGGAAATTAGTTCCGAGTGTTATTTAGAGATCGTAAATTTGAAAAGTCGACTATATTATACCGAAAGGATTTGACGTTATCATCTATATCCCAGGTATAATATGGATAGCCTGTGACAGATGGATTATACTTATGCAATGACCTCGACTTGCATAGTTTAACGATATTATCTGTGGTCGTCATAATTCATGAGTGAGTGAATTATGGACACGAAATTGGATTTCGTGACGAATAAACCTAAACTTAGAGAGTCTCACAATATGAAGTGTACTCGTTGAGCACTTGGGCAACGTTTTATGAATAATATAGATTATTCATAATACTTCATCGTTAAATGAGTTAATTCGAATCGTTTAATCGGTTAAATGAAAACACATGCTTTTGGGAATTTTGGTCAATTAATAATTATTGTGTATTTGTATTTGATATATAATTTGATTAGATACACATTAATTATTTGTCAAATGAGACTTTGACACATGCCATTGATATATGTATTTGTTATTTAATGTAAATAAAAATACATATATAATAATAATTATATTAATTAATTATTTAGATATTTAATTGTTAAATATTTGAATAGTTAAATAATATCTATATTTAATAAATGTTATGAAATATGTTTAATTATTATTGATACAGATGGCATGATTTTATTAAGCCTAATGTGTGCAAATTTGATTTGCTAACATTAAAGCTTATTATAATTAAATTGATTTAAATTGCAAAAAATGACCAATTTGCCCTTTAAAGTCGGTCATCTTGTTTTTTAAATGAAAAAATTTTGTTTTCTTCTTTATTCTTCCTCCATGGCCGAAAGTTAGCACCTCCAAATCACTCTCAAATTAGTTTGATGATTCAACAATGAAAAGAAAGAAAATCAAGAAAAAGCTTTAGGAAATTGGAGAATTAGAGGTAATACTCAATATTCCTAAGCTTGAAAGTATGTTTCATGTTCTTGATTATTTAGATGGATTCTAGGGAGTCCTCTTTTTCTTCGAATTTGAGGCTTTATGGTTTGGAGGATGGAATGGAAGGATTTGAGCATGTGGAAGGTAAAATTGAAAGATATTATTGTAATATTTGTTCAATTTTATTATTTGATATAAGTTGTCATTCTAGAGTGTTATGATCACTCTTGTAATGCCTAGAATTATTCTTGGGTGGTTCATTTGTGGTGACTTGAATTGGTGTTTTGATTAATATGATTAATGTTGAAAAAGTTGGATTAAAGCATGAAAAATTTATTATTTTTGTTGTAAAATCATATCTGAAAAAACTGGGTTGTTTGTGATGAAAATGATGTCATTTGAATATATTGGATGTGTTTTGGGTGTTGAAACAATTGCTGAAAATTGTTTGGAGTTGAAATAAGCGAAAACAGCGAAAAATGACGTTACCGGGTGACTTTTGAGCCAACCGGATGACGGCTGCACAAACAGTGAATTTGTCATTGTTCGAGCAGCCCATGAACTGCCCTAATACTATTGGGGCTGACCTGGGAAACCCTCTTGTGTATTGGGAAGTCGGTTCGGTGAAAAACGCGTTTTATGCCATTTTACGGAAAAATATTTTCGTAAAAGTTTCGCGACGTTTCTTACTTATTTATGTCCTTATTTGATATCGAATAAATATGTTTAGGTGAAATATGAATGAATAATTCATTCGGTAATTTAAAAAGATTTAAAACTATGATTTCACCTAAACTGCGCTTCCGCGCGTTCTTTGCCTGAAACCCCAACATTATTGCGTGCATATATAGGGAAGTTTGTAGTGGTCTATTTTGATGACATATTAGTATACAGTAAATCTTTAGATGAGCATGTAGGTCATTTGAAAGGTGTGCTTGATATTTTAAGAAAAGAAAAATTATTTGCTAATTATAAGAAATGCACATTCTGCATGGATAGAGTCATTTTTCTTGATTTTATAGTGAATGCATATGGCATAGAGGTGGACGAAGAGAAAGTTAAAGCGATTAGGGATTGGCCAACACCTGCTACAGTGTCTTAGGTTAGAAGCTTTCATGATTGGCCAGTTTCTATAGGCGCTTTGTGAAGGATTTCAGTAGCATAGCCGCACCCTTGACTGAGGTAGTCAAGAAGACGGTGGGATTTCAATAGGGTGAGGCTCAAGGGAGTGATTTTTAGACTCTCAAGGAAAGGTTATACAATGCACTTGTCCTCGCACTACCTAATTTTGAGAGCCCATTTAAGATAGAGTGTGATGGAAATGGCATAGGTATTGGGGCGGTATTGATGCAAGAGAAAAGACCTATTGCGTACTTTAGTGAGAAGTTGAATGGAGCAGCTCTGAGATATCCCACGTACGATAAAGAGCTGTATGCACTTGTGCGAGTGTTGGAGACTTAGCAGCATTACCTATGGGTGATCACGGTTTCGGGTCAAATCGCAACTCGACCCGAACCGCACCGACTCGAACCACACTGCGCGGTTTGAAAAAAATTAAAAATGATTGAACCGAACCGTAAATTTCGGGTCGGTGTGCGGTTTTGACCCAACCGCGACCCGAACCTCTTAAAACCGCAAATTTTGACTCAAACTGCGACCCGAACCACCTAAACCGCCGACCCGCGTTCAAATTAAATATTATTTTATATTTTTCTTCTTCTTTAACCATGAAATTTAAGAAATTTTAATGATCATACAACAATATGCAATGTATAAATGAAAATTAAGTATTTTATCTCTTCAATTATATTGTGAAAATACACAAAATTTTCTTTAAAAAATTTATAATCCAAACCGCCGACCCGAACCGCACAAACCGCTAAACCGCTAGCCCGAACCGTCGTGGTTTTCTTTATCAAATTTACGATTTCAGTTTCTAATTTCCCAAACCGCCAACCCTCGCGGTTTGAAGTGAAAAATGAAAAAACCGACCCGAACCGCACTGCGAACACCCCTAGCATTACCTATGGCCCAAGGAGTTCTTGATACACATAGATCATGAGAGTTTGAAACAACTTTAGGGGCAATGAAAACTGAACAATAGACATGCTAGATGGATTGAGTTTTTAGAGACATTCCCTTACGTCATTCTCTATAAACAGGGTAAGGAAAATGTAGTTGCAGATGCCTTATCTCGCAGTATATTTTACTTACTTATTTAGGTGCTAAAATATTAGGGTTTGAATTTATTAAAGAGCTTTATACATGTGATGTGGATTTTTGTGATATATATGTTGCATGCATTAAATCTGCATTTAGTAAATTCTACCAGCATAAGCGATTTATGTTTAGAGAAAATAAGTTATGCATTTCTTCTTGTAGTATGCGTGAGCTATTAGTGAGAGAGGCTCATGGAGGCAGACTAATGGGATATTTTGGAATTAGTAAGACCCTAGAAACCTAAAAGGAGCATTTTTACTAGACTACGATGAAGCGCGATATAAAGGAATTTGTGATCGGTGTCTCACTTGTAGAAATGCCAAATCTAGAGTGAAGCATCATGGATTATATACTCCATTACCTGTACCTAGTGAACCATGGGTAGATATTTCGATGGATTTTGTGTTGGGTTTACCTGGGACTAAACGAGGTGAAGATTCCATTTTTGTAGTGGTTGATAGATTTAGCAAGATGGCACATTTCATTGCATACCATAAAACTGACGATGCCACTAACATATCAGACTTATTCTTTAGAGAGGTAGTACGACTACATGGGATTCCTAGGAGTATAGTTTCTGATAGAGATATCAAGTTCTTGAGTCATTTTTGGAAGGTTTTGTGGGGTAAGCTAGGGACCAAATTACTTTATTCTACTAAGTGTCACCCTCAAACAGATGGACAGACAGAAGTGGTCAATAGGACCTTGACTCAATTGCTCCGTACCATAGTCACTAAGAATTTATAATCATGGGAAGAGTGTTTGCCATTTATAGAGTTTGCATACAATAGGTGCATTCATTCTTCTACTTCATATTCACATTTTGAAATTGTATATGGATTTAACCCACTAACGCCATTAGATTTATTGCTTTTTCCTGTTGAGGAAAGAATATGTTTAGATGGGAAAACAAAAGTGGAATTGGTGAAACAAATACATGAGAAAGCACATGAATCGTTCATAAAATGTGCAAATGATTTGCGTAGCAAAAGCACAACGAGCTTATTAAAAGTTTGACCTTTATAGTATGACAAAGAGAACTCAGCAATCTATTGTAGATTCTGAGGAAACTTGTCTCTAGTCGCACTGATTGAATAATTTAAGATATATTGGTTAATGATGATATTAAATTGTATATTTTAGCTAAAGAATACAAAGTGGTATTTATGAATGATTTCTCCAGATAATAGATCCATTGTGATTTCTTAGTTTGAAGAGTTCGTTTTGGAAATGGCCCTGGAGTTTGTATTATGCTAAGAATTTAATATATTAGCTTATAGAGCCTATTGTAGACTCGGATGAGCTTTCTGGAAATTTGTGTTTTCTAATTTTGATATCAATCAGATTGTCTGATTGTATCAAAGCATAGAGAATACATATGAAATAGAAGAGTTAGTGGGAGAGTATAAATTTCTTTCTAGTATCTTACATCATAATGACATTGTCATTATTAATGTAATAATGAGATTTTGATGAGCAAAAAGATTTACATGAGTCTTATTTTCTCCGTGAATGCAGTGGGAGTGGTGTCTCTATTATAATCGATATAAAGTTTTACATATGATATGAAACTAAGAGACTTGTGAGATACTCCTATTAATCGTACATTAGATATGATCTAATAAATGACACAGAGAGACTATCTGTGTGACAGTTAGTATAACTATTTGACAGTTAGTATAACTGTTTGACAGTTATTGTGTCTAATGTATATAATATTAATCTTTCGTAAATGATGATTCCTTTGTCGAAAGAGAAATTGATTAGAATATCTAGTCAATTTTATGCATCATAGGATGATGACATAATGAATATTGTATTAAGTATGATTAGAGAAATCAATTTAATCGTAATTATTACGAGTTATTTTGATATCCTCTAGACCATAAGATGTGTCTTGAAATATATTTTTTATTATCTTTGAGATATTAAGAACGAGTTTCTTATTAATGGAGAATAAATCTGCAACCATTAGGGTCAGATTAGTTTTAAGTCTAATTATGACGTTAGACAATCTACGTCATAAAGAGTCAGAAAAGATGTAGTGAGAGTGTCACAGATTATTCTACTGTATGAGTAGAATTAGTTGTAACTTATGAAGTATTGACTTATGAAGTTGCAAAATGATCTCGTAGATTAGAAGTTTGTTATTATCGTTGTGTTTGCGGTTGTCTACATAGTATTTTGGATTTGATCTGTAAATACTTAGACAACTTAGTAGCTAAAGCACAATGTTGATATGGCATCTGAGTCATATTGATGTAGAACTTAGTTTCTACAAAATATGGATAATGCTTGCTAAGGAAAATGATTGTTTTTTTGGACAAACTCAATCTATCATAGCGGGCTTACTTATTGTTACCTACCTCTTGAGCGCTAGGTGAGTTCTTGAGGGCCATGAGTATGTGATACACATTGGGATGTGTATATGATACTATGGATTGACACAAGAGCAAGTGGGAGAAATTGTTAGGGTTGGTGCTCTGAACGCCAATCCGGATCGTATTTATGTCTGATTCATGAATACGAGCAATACATTTTTCCATAATATTACTAATTTAAATGGTATCACCTCTTGTCTTTTATATACGTATTCGATCTAATTTCGATTAGATTGAAACTAAATCCGGTTTAATGATATGTATATATATTAGACAAAGACCCTAGGATTTACAACGTAGTGCACAGTTACAACATAGTTTGTAATTGACATTGGGAAGTGTCACTATAAGTTGTATATCCTTAAATTAAGTTCCTGGTCAAGATTTGCTAATACGGGCTGGTTAGTAAAATCTGCTGAGACCAGTACATGTCGTATATCATGACTTGGTCTGATGGTTTATCCCAATGAACCATGAGTCTTGGGAGACTCGTATAGATGTGTAGGTGTTTATTTGATAAACATTGAACGATTCACCAAAGATTTCCTGATAGATGGTACACCAACGTCAATAGGAATCTTCTCGGGTTGAGTAACATAGTGATTCTTTGACTTGAGATACCACTGTGGATATATGAGTTATCATCCACACTTTGATGGCAGTCACGTCACCGATCTATTTAGATCAGACCTCCGTCTGTTCGTTGTGTGTGGACTCATGCTCATGATATCATGTGAGTATCAAGAAAGGATCCGTTAGTTCTGTGTACAAAGCATAGGTAGTTCATATGTGATTAGCAATCTGTTAAATCTATGGCCATAGATACTTCGGAAGTGAGTTCCGAATGTTATTTAGAGATTGCTAATAGATACGTCGACAATATTATTCCTATAGAGATTTGATGTTTACATTTATATCTCTAAGATAATCCGGATACCTGTGACGAAGGAATTATACGTATGCAGTTACCTCGACCTGTATGATTCAGCGAGTTTATCTGTGGTCGTCATGATTTATGGGTGGGTGAATTATGGACACGAAATTGGATTCCGTGACAGATATGTCTGAATCTAGAGAGTCTCACTAATGAGATATACTCGTAGAGTACTAGGGCAACTGTTATGAATAATACTGATTATTTATAACTCGTTTAACGGTTAAACGAAAAATACATGCAATCAAGACGTAACGGTCAATTCCGAATTAATGTGTATTTGTATTTAATACTTGATTTTATTAAATACACATTAATAAAATATCAATTTGTGATATTTGTCATTTATCATTAATATATGTATTTGTGATATTTAATGTAAATATAATACATATATTTAAGATATTTATATTAATTATTTAATTATTTAATTGTTAAATAATTAAACTAATTAATAAAATAAATATCTTTGATAAAAAAAAAAATTTAATGGCATCAAACCATTGGTCCATTTGTTTGATCACTTTATTAAAGATAAGAGTTACTTTATTAAAGTAAAATATGGACTAATGATATTGTTACAAAATAAAATAATTGTTATTATTTTTTTTGGTTCCAAATTTTCGGCCATTAGGTTTTTTGTTAACAAAAAATTGTTTTTTTTCAAGAACAACACTTAGACAAGTTCAACAAAATTTTATAAAGTGAGTTGAGAGAAAATTGAATAAAGAAAGGAAAAATCAAAGCCAAAAATTTGAACTTTTTGTAAGTTTCTTACACTTTCTTATACTTAGAAAATGTTTCTATTATTCTTAACTTCAAATTGTGTTGTTAAGTTTGTTTCTCTACTCTTTAAGTTTGTAATTAATTTTTTTGGAAGTTTGTTTGAGGATGTTAAGCATGTATGATTAATTTATAAGCTTATTAGTGTAATTAAGCTTAATAAATTAATTAGAATTTAAAGTTGTCATTCTAGAGTTAATTAACCATTCATAATTAACCTAGAGTTGTTCTTGATTAATTTCATTACGGTGAGCCTTGATTGGTATGATAATTGGATGATTAAAGTGTTGAATTTTTTCAATTTAATGTAAATTGTCCAATTTGAGTAATTTGTGAAATTAGGCTTCTTAACTCATTCAAATTTTGGGGCTTTTAATATATATGATATAATTTGATGTATATTTGATGTATGTCAAATTTGGGATTGATTGGATTTGATCTTGATGTGTTTTGAACAAATTGGGCCAAATTTCAATTAATATAAAATCTGGGTTGTTTTTCGTAATTCTAAAAAAATCTGGGCAGTTTCGAAATTCTGGAAAAGTTTTTGGTTTATGTTTCAAATTGTATAAATTATTTTGGGATTTATTTGGAATCAATTAAATATGTATTTGACAATTTAAGAATCAAAATGATTAATTTGCAAAGTGTATGGGTCTCATAACAATTAATGATAAATCTGATTTTTCAGATAAAAATTCAGTTTTTTATTTATTGAGTAATTAGAATAAATTGATTTATTTTAGTTGCCCAATGAAAATATTTATCAGAAATTATTTCGGAGTGAAAATACGCGAAAATGGCAAAAACGACGTTATCGGGTAACAGCTGCCCAAACAGTGAACTGGGCATTGTTCGGGCAGCCCACGAACTGTCAAAATAATTTTGGGGCTGACCTGGGTAGTCCCCATGAGCATTGGTCGGTCGGTTCGGCCGGAAACGCGTTTATGCTATTTTGCGGAAAAATATTTTTGCAAAAGTTTCACGATGTTTCTATATTATTTATGTCGTTATTGTTAGGGTTGGTGCTCTGAGCCACAATTTGTTATGTATTTCCCTGTAAATACTTTTGCATATATTTTATTAATGAATAAAATAGACAATTTCTGTAATAGAAATTCTTTTTTTATATGGTAAAGACGTAAATGACCATAGAGTGATTAGTTATGATACAATTCCAAAAGCGTCGAAACTGCATTGAACGGTATCATAATAGTATCATTCTTTAACTGTTCTTGGTCAATGTTTACAATTACTTGGTCAGTAAATAAACCCGTTGAGACCGGTACGTGTCGTATATTGGAATGTTGGATTCTAATGGTTTCTCAATGAACCATGAGTCTCGAGAGACTCGTATAGACACGTCGGTGTTTATATCGGATAAACACTGAACGACTCGCCGAAGATTCTTAATAGATGGTACACCAACGTCAATAAAAATCTTCTCGGGTTGAGTGAGCATAGTGATCCTCCGACTTGAGGTACCACTGTGGATATATGAGATATCCTCCACACTTTGATGGCAGTCACGTCATCGATCTATTTAGATCAGACCTCCGCCTGTTCGTTGGGTGTGGACTGATCCTCATGATATCCTGTGCGTATAAAGATAGGATCCGTCAGTTCTGTGTACAGAGCATATGTATCCATTTTGGGATTAGCGATCTGTTAAATCCATGGGCTCGTGGTACACTTTAGAAATCGGTTCTAAGTGTTATTTAAGAGATTGCTAATAGAATGGTCGACGGGATTATACCTAAAGAGATTTGATGTTTATATCTATATCTCTAGGATAATCTGGATACCTGTGATGGAAGGATTTTACATATGCAGTGACCTCGACCTGTATGGTTCAGAGATTTTATCTGTGTTCGTCATAATTTACGGGTGTGTAGATTATGGACACGAAATTGGATTTCGTGACGGATATGCCTGAACCTAGAGAGTCTCACTAATGAGATATACTCGTTGGGCACTAGGGCAATTTTTATAAATAATACTGATTATTTATAAGTCGTTTAACGATTAAACGAAGATACATGCTTTAGAGATCTTTTGGACATTTATTAAATGTCAAATTGTGATTTTTGACATTTATAATTAATATATGTATTTTGATTATTTAACGTACATATAATACATATATTTTGAGATATTTGAATTTAATTATTTATTTATTCAATTGTTGAATAATTAAATTAATTAAATATTTAATATCTTTTTACTTATTAAGATAAGTTAAATGGCATTTTTTGATTGGAAGTTGTGGCCAAATTTAATTGGTTAATTTGGCATGATTTAATTGGCTAATTTGTGATAAGTATTGAATTTTTTGACAATTTGATACCCCAAATAAATTAAATCAATTTCCAATTAATTAAAACAAAAAATAAAAAAATGTGGCTAGTAATTTTTTCCAAAAATCGATAATTCCTAGGAAATTATTTAAGCCAATTTTATTTTTTTGTTTCTTCATTCTATCAACCCTAAAAATCAAATACAAAAGGGAGAAAGAGGAGAAAAGAAGAAAAGCTTGCTAATTTTTGGAAATTTGGTGAGGGTTTTCACACTTTTTCCTTCTTGAAAAATGTTTCCATGATCATAAGATTCAATATGATTAGCTTAGATTTTTCTATACTTTCTCATGGTTGTGTTTTGATGTTTGGGTGCTTGATTTGAAGATGAAAGCATGCATATTGAATTAGTTTGCTTTAAATAGTTTATTAAGCATTCTTTTTGCCATTTAGTTGGGAAGTTGTCATTCTAGAGTTTATTAGCCACTCATGTTAGACCTAGAATTGTTCTTGAGGTATTTCATGTTGGTGAGACTCAATTGTTGTTGTAAGAATTGAATTAACGCTTTGAATTGGATTAATTTGGTGTTAATTGATTAATTTGTGAAATTATTAAAATTAGGGTTTCCAACCTTCACCAAATTTGGGGTTTTTCATATATGTGAAGATTTTTTATGTATATTTGATGTATATTAAATTTGAGAATTTTTGGATTTGATCTTGGCATGTTTTGAACAAAAATGACCAAATTGTAAATTCTTGAAAATTGAGGGACCATTCGGAAATTAGGGAAAAATATGTTTCTTTGAATTGAAAACTGAAATTTCATGTATTAGACATGAGTAAATCATTTTGGAGTTGATTTGGAATTAATTAGATTTGTATTTGATAATTTTGGATTAAAATGGTTAAAATTCAAAGTTTTGGGGCAAAACAGTAGTTTCTGAAAAATCTGATTTTTAGGTAAAAATTTCAGTTTTTGAATATTGAGTAATTGAAATAAATTAGTTTATTTTAATTACCCAAGAAAAATAATTAAAATTGGATAATTTTGATTTTCCACGATCCGCTGCGTTTACCCGAATTACCGCCCGAAATCCCAACAAAAATTGTATCAGAGCAGGTCTGAACCTCGACACATGATATGAATAAGCCTTCAAATTCATTGTTTAATTATGTTCCTACATGATACATGCTTGTATTTATTTAATTTGATTACATTAAATATGTTTCATCTTTGCGGAAAATCCTTGTTTTAATAAGGTTTTGAAAGTAATATGTATTTGATACATATTTCTTGGTCCGTCTTGTCAATACGGTTCTTAGATATCTGTTCTATGGCTGCATCCGGGATCGTTCCAAAGCTGTGAGGGTGTAGTTGATAGAAATTTATCTATACCAGATGTATATGTGATACTAGATAAATTCAAGCGAAAGCGGAAATCCTGAACGTGCCAAAGCTGTCAGGACTATGCAAGTATCTTGAATTTGTCATTGACAAGTTTGACCTTGGTACGCCTCCTTGTGAACGTGCCAAAGCTGTCACAATAAGAAACGGCCCGGACCGGAACCCATGAGTCACTATTGAGTGATTGACAATGTGTTGTCTACCTGATGAATATATGTAAGCGAGATCGTGCTAAAGCTATGAGCTGAAATATATTCATGAGATCCACCTTTCGCTATTAAATTTAATTTGATTAATTGTTTATTTGCATTCGGTTTGGGGATTACAGTATTGCATGTAATAGTGGGAGGGGCATTTTTAGATTAAAAATCCATGATCTATTTATGCTTTGTTTGATTTATATTATTTGAAACTGTTTAGTCTGCTAACCGTTTTTCGCTATCTATATGATAGATTTGCGATGGCGGCACCTGCTCCTAATCCTTTTGCCCGTATACTTGATACGAACATGTTTAAGGGCGCTGAAAACTTTACAGATTGGGATTTGGATATGAGAATTGTTCTTGG
>SKCR01020333.1:0-34934 GCA_019454045.1 Zanthoxylum bungeanum | reverse complement strand
ATACAAACCCTAGAAACACATGGCTTGGGCGTGAGCTTCTTGTTCTTCTTCTCATTGATTTTGTGGCAAAATCAAGTTAGCTAGCACTTCAAAGATCAACAAAGGTGATAGGGAAACATCTTCAAGAGTTGGAATCAACACTTTAAGCTTGGAACTTGGAGTTCTCTTCTCAAATTTTAAAAGCTCAAATCCGTTCGTTGTAAGTATTTCCGCAACTTATAATGATCTTAATCATTTGTTTTCATGCTTATTAGATCTTTGGCATGTTCTAGGAACACTAACACCCCCATACGCCTAGAAAATCTGTAGAAACCAGATGTATGGGGCCGTTACGTATCGTTGTCCCCCCATACGCCTATCTAGTGGTCTTGGGACATTATGTATCGTCGTCCACCAAGCCACTGAACTAGAGCCAGAAGTGTTAATCCATGCTATAATCCTGACCCTGAATCTAGGGTCTAGGGGCGTTACATATCGTCGTCCCCCTAACCCTGAAATCTAGGATCTAGGGGCGTTACGTATCGCCGTCCCCCTAGTCCTGCTCTACATGTGCACATGTATATATCCGTCAATTCCAATATTCGTCAATTCCATAAGGCACATCTGAGATGGGTTTTCCCCTATGCCTCTAAAGTCAATGAAATCATACTTTTAATCTCAAAACTTCTCAAAACACTATCATTTATGAAATAACTGGAAATAATCTTGGCTAACGCCCTAATGCATTTAAAAGTAAGTCTCGAATCAAAAATAAATAAGTAAATCTCAACTTGAAAAGAAAAGATCCACTCACAGATTTATAACTAATGCCAATGATCCTGGATGCGATTGAAGAGATTCCTGCGGAAAAGCTAATATGTCTTGTAATCGAGTATGGTTAGCATATATAAACTAGAAGTTAATCATGGTCATGGATGTAGTGGATGGTCATGCATGTTACATACGTGTCAAGATAGCTAACGTGTTAACAGACTTTAACATCCTAGGACGAAACTGAAATGGAATGAAACCGGTCTTGTTGCGCATTGCGACTCCAAGTCTTGCGCGTCGCGATGCTCATACGATCAGACTGAAACAGAAAGCATTTCTTGTTACGTGTCGCGACGCTAAGTGCTTCGCGTCGTGACTCCCAAATGATCAGACTTGCGGCAGAAAGCTTCGGCCTATTACACGTCGCGACACTAGGTGTTGGGCGTCGCGACACTCATATAATCAGACTCGAGGCTTCCACACGACCGACCTGAGGCTTTTACACGACCGACCAAAGGCAAACACGCAACCGACCCGAGATAGAATGTATTTTCATGTGCAGCGTGACTCCCACCTTCACCAACACGAGGTAGATGGTATTTTCATGTTCAGCGTGACTCCCACACGCATTGACCCGAGGTAGATGGTATTTTCATGTTCAGTGTCACGATGTTAGCCCATACGCATCGCGATGCTAACCTGATTTCAGGGCCAAATGCCAGTTCTCTATTATCACAGCCCAAAGTAATTCCAACACCCCCATAATATAACCTTCACACAAGCACCTCTTAACACACTCAAAACAGGCTATTATCTAGTATCATCGTAACATTAAAACTATTCCCCCCAACATCCTAAGAATTTTGGCCTTCATGCAATACTACACATTGACATTATTCCTACCAAAACTTAAGCATACTCCACTCTAAACAACATTATAAACATGTGTTGAGGCTTAGTTTTTACTCAACCCTCTTGAACAACAAAGCCCCAAATCGTAGGGTTCCTAAGTACGAAAATGAAAGTGAAGAATGAATGCTTATTTTCCTAAATAAGAATAAGAAAGAAGAAAGAGAAGCTTACTTGACCAAGAGAAGCTTGAAAATTCATCACCATTCATCAAAATTCCATGAGAAATGAAGAAGATGGGAGGACTCCCTTGCATCAATGGCTCACGTTTTTGACTTATTTCGGCTTCTAATTTGGAAATATTTCTAACGCGGAAGTTGTAGGTCTCGGTCTTAACTTTCGGACGATATAAAATTCATAAAAATCGGAGATCTATGAAAAAATATGTCCTAATTACTAAGGTCTGTTCGGCGTACCGAAAGTAAATTTCGTATTGGAACTGCAACGGATTCATCGAAGGTCCGAAATGTATTCCACAAGCATATACATACTTGAACATGTTTTATATCATGTACTATGCTACCTTATAATACAAGTTGTTTTATGACACAAAACTATCATATAATACAGAGAAGATCAAGTCTAAAATACTGTTTCTGCCACCGGTGTATCCGGCACCTCATTTGAGTCATTATTCACTTCCTCCACCACAAGCGGGTGAAGGTTTAATGTTGGGCTGTATTGTTGTAACACCACAACAGATGCAGTGGTGGAGAAATCGGAGGACGCTAAGTAGCACCCCACGGGTCCTAATTCTGATGAGCAATCTGTACTTGTTGTGTCCATCAAAGGCGCAGTTGGGGCCATTCTTCCTACCAAGAACAAATTGCATTTGTTCATTGACTTCAATACCCCTGATATTTCTTCCTTGCTTTCTACTAATCTTTCATTCCATGTGATTGACTCTTGGTTCTCGCTCTTAAACTCTGAGAATAAGGCATCATCGCCGTCTAAATTCTCATTATTTCTTCTTAGATCATCAATGTTAACCACCCCGGGGGCTTTACTACCGAAAGTCAATGACTTTCCTGATGGAGCCAGAAACTTGATAACAGTGAGCTTGATTCCTGGGTGCTCAGCCATCCTCATCCCATAAGCAAGGGCCTCACAGTCATCAGGCCCACCAAAGAAGGGAACCACCACTGTATAAGAGACTTCACTGGCTGTGACTTGGGTGGTCCCTCCGAGGCCACGGTCCACAAGTATTCCCACGGAACATGGGGCATGTTGGAGAACACGACGATTCACAAGATGGAACGAGTGTCCCAACGACTCCATTGCTCCATCTAGTCTCTGGTGCTTGTGGAATGGAAGAAGAATCAATGCTGCTCGTTTTCTATGTGCACTTGTGCAAATGTCCTCGTGAATGCTATTGAGAGCAGAGATAGCTGTCATAGGCCGCACCGTCACGCTGCTTAGTTGATGATATGCCTCAAATGCAATGACCATGTAATCTTTGTCTTCCCGCATCTTGTCCCAGAAAGGGAGACCATTGTTTCTTGCTTTGTGAACCATTGCAATGGCTGATGACCGCTCTGAGAGTTCCATCATATGCATTGCGTATAAGCAAAGCCTCCCACGTTTCCGTCTACCTCTAGATGACTCTACAAGATTTATTAATGAAGGGATGTTACGGGTGCTATGGAAGCAAGCTAGGATTCGCAACTCTGTATCCAGGTCTTTGCGCTGAATCCTCTTTTGCTTGTAAGGTGCTCCCCTTCTGGCTGGTTTATAAATGGCCATCACAATAGGAGTAGTGATGAAGGTGGTGAACAACGCCATCAAAACCAGGATTGCAAAAGCCTGATCATTCAACACCTATAACCACAACAACAACATGATCATGCTCTAGGAGGTAGCCCTAATTATCTGCTAATTTATTTTTAGAAGAACATATATATACCTTGCGGTCCCTGCCAATATTGAGGACGATGAGCTCTACCAAACCTTTGGTGTTCATAAGGAATCCAAGTGCCATGGATTCTCCGAAAGGAACCTTACATAACATAGAGACACCTACTGTGCCAGCAATCTTCCCAAAGCAAGCATTGAATGTAACAAGTACTAGCAAGCCCCAAGACTCTGCGCCGCTTATTGTTGCAACATTTGTCTTCAGTCCACTTGCAGCAAAATAGAGGGGCAAGAAAAGGCCAGATACCAGATCCTCAATCTTTTCTATCAAGACTCCGGCGAAAGAACCATCCTTCGGTATTATTATGCCCACAACAAAAGCCCCAAATAATGCATGTATGCCAATGGTATCTGTGGCAAAACTTGCAGCTAAAACTATAGACAACGTGATGCATATGTAGAGCTCTTTTACCGGTTCACCTTCAGGAGAGCGGCGAGCCATTAATGCAAGTGCTGGTCTGATGGCAAAAATAGAAAATGCGACAAAGGCAGCACCAGCGAGCATGACCCAGACGGCGACAAGAGGAGAAGAAGAGGTGCTAGTGAGAGCAATAGCAAGTGCAAGGAGGATCCAGGCAGCAACGTCATTGACAGCAGCTGCGGACATAGCAATGCGACCCAAATCTGTAGTGAGAAGCTTAAGCTCAGCTAAGATACGTGCCAAGACAGGAAAGGCAGTGATAGAAAGAGAGACACCCATGAAAACAAGTAAAGGACCTTGACTGGAACCCTTTAATATAGTGGAACGAAGAATGAAGGATGTACCAATGCCAAGGACAAAAGGGACGGTAATCCCTGCAAGGGCTATTACCAAGGACTTATTACCCGTACGACGAATGGCATTTATGTCAAGCTCAAGACCAACAAGAAACAAGAAAAATAGGAGGCCTAAGTTGGCTAGGGTTTCTAATACAGTCATGCTCTTTTTTGGGAAGACTGTGTGAAGAAATTTCTCGCTTCTTCCCAAGGCAGAAGGTCCAAGAAGTATTCCACCCTGTAAAGATTAATTCATTCATTGATCTATCTATCATGCTCATGCATGAAGAATTATATATTAATGAAGAAGAAGAGGAAGAAAAAGAAGAAGAAGAAGAAGAACTTACAATGATCTCAGCTATGACTCGTGGTTGCCGGAGAGGCTTAAGGAGGAAAGCAAGAAACCTTGTAAAAGCAACAACCACACAAATCTGAAGTATGATCAAGGGAAGAGCGAAATCAAGTGGATTTTCACCTTGGAATGATCCGTGAGATGTTGGTTTCATAGGTTCTGGGCAAGCCCCTGCCGCTGGATGCTCGGTTGCCATAACAACAACAATAATAATAATGCCAATAAAGATGAAGCTGACTCAAGAGCATTAACCATTAACACCAGATGAAGGATCTCTTTTATCATATAATTAATGAAAACCACGCACCACACGGCAGACTAATTTGTGTAATATTAATTGTATCACTTGTTATAAAATTATAGAACATACGCAGATATATGTGTGGAGATTAACAAACTGTATCTTTTATTGGGACATGAAATTAGAAACACAAGCTAAGCCATGCGTTAACATTGCAGCAGCTGTACTCTCTCCTATTCTTCCTATTCCTATATATACACACACACATAGTTGTTGGTCTAGAGCAATTTTGCGCCACCCAATTCATTTCTCACACCTTAATTTTCTAAGGCTGCAGTGCAGATTGGGATTATAAATAGATTGTAATTAATGGGATATGAATTTCTACTACATGCTATATTTTTAGTAATCATACTTGTATATATTTTTATAGGAAATCATATATTTTAGGTAATATACCACATGCCACGTGATACCAGAGAAATTAGGAGATAAATTACATTTAAATCTCCATTTTAATTAATATTTATATTAAATCCTCACTTTAATTAATATTTATAGTAAATTGAATTTTCATAATACATTGAATTTAATCAATGTTTATTGTATGTTGTATTTCCACATATCTCAATATTTACAACGTATTTAAATTAATGATTATGATATATTGAATTTTCTACAAGATTCATGCATATTTTTGTGTTTCATATATCTCATTATGATCATATGCATATATAAAGAGATATACATGATAGAATTATAGAATATCATACTTTTATTTGATAAACGACTTTATTTAGTGGGCCGATAGCCTTAACTTGGCGGAGTAAGCCGGCTTTGGTATATACCTTTACTTCCAAATAGACACCAAATAGGATAATATTGAACTCCACATCATTAGACTTCTAGTCCTACGAACCTCGGTTTCCTATTAGCCAACAATATCCTCCAAATAACAAGAAAAGTAGCCAGATTCCCACAAGCAACTGAGCAATGATGTAGAAATTATCCACCATGTCATTTGTAGAACATGAGGTCCCGTAGTCATGTTGAATTTTCACCTTCTCCCGGTCTTGAAATCTGTCTTAACCATTGTTATCATGCTTGTATTATTTCTTATTCCATTCTTGTGATTTGATCACTATTGACTTTTCAATTTTACCTTGTGCTAATTGTAGTTTACACAAATAGAAGCATCTATTTGGACATTCTACAAAATCAGTGGAGTCCAATTTATGATGTAGTAACAATAATCACGTCAATTCAGGTATTTGATTCTTTTTCACTCAAATTTATTGATTTCTAGTAAGACCTATAAAGACTTTAACAGAGAAACAAGTAAATGAAATCGGGCACGGAAATTGACTTAATTATATATATGTTAAGTTGAGAATGGTATGGTGCATCACCTTGTTTACTACTATCTTAAAACCAACACTTTGGTTGTCTCCAAGTGAACACTACTGTCCATAAGTCGTCGATGATAAATGTTAATTTAAATTTATTTTTGCATAATATCACATTGTGTTTTCATTATCCATTTTCTCAATGCAAGTGATGTATATGTTTCAGTAGTGGATGCTAGCTATTTTAGTTGGTAAATCTCTCTAGGAGACCATTTGAGAGGGGGATTAGGCGACCAATAGGCTATAAAAATGTGTTTGCTCAATACTTTGACCTCTATAATATTTAATTGTCTTTTTGCCATCAAAATTCTTTTTCTGCTTTCTCTGGCCCATTAGTTTACACCAATAAACTTGTGTTCTTAAAATATTGCTTCTAAGATTATGTAGCTGGGTTACTCTAAATATAGTTAACTTTTCAGTGATGGCTAATATTTTTGAGTCTGAAACATGATGTAAGCTTGAGTGATGAAATCTGATTATGGCTTTTCATAATCTTGATAATTGAAACTAAAAGGTCTAAAAAAACCTCATTTCATTTAGAGTTCATGGCTTCTTGTAACTTTAGATGGCTTTATAAATGATTTTCATGTCTCTAATTTTCTATTTCTTTGTCATGTTTTGATTGCAGTCATTGCTTTTTGACCCAAATCCGAACTCTCTTGCAAATTCTGAGTCAACACGAACGTTTAACGAGAACAAGAATGAGTACAATAGGAAAATATGGGAGATTGTTGAGAAAGTTGGACTGCTAACTAGTTGCTACTTGTTGGATTATAGTGAACTTGAAAATAGTCCAATTACTTATTTGTAAATCACATAGAGACTCAAAAGGTTGTGGTGAAAATATTTTTGACTTTATTTTATGTTTATTTTGGCTTATGTCGATGGATGTTTGGCCTCTTATTGTTATTTTTCTTGTACTTGGCTACATTGCATTCCAGTCAGAATTAGTTTACATTTGTTATTTACTTGTTGGGTAATTTCACATCCCAATTTACTAGGATATGACCAGCAGAAGTTGGTGTTTCCATCTCCCTGAGTCTCTGTCGTGAACGTGTATGATGTGTCAAGATACATAAATGAATTGTCTATACTTGAATGCAATGCATGTCTGATATATATATATATATATATATATATATATATATATATATATATAAAGTACATAAATATATAAGCACACTTATTATCTATACATGAACATCATGCGGTCTGATGTGGCTAATAATTAAACCTGTGGACCCTCAAGGTTGTGTACCTAATGATTGTAACTTGTATCAATCTTCTCCAAAGATTGTCCGCTACATAAATGAATTCTTGCAACACAAACTAAAAGTGGGAAGTATGTCGTATGAACAACCTAATGAGTGAATTTTGAAAATTTAAACATAATTTAACATATCATGAACCAAAAATTTTCTTCATAAACCATGAAACCTGACTCATAAGCTTTTGAAACGTGAATCGTAATTCTTGTAACACATACCAAAATTCATATTTTATGATCTAGAGGTTATGATGATGATTGAAAGCTCATAACTACAATTATAAATGTGGATTTGCAAACCATAACATGAATTGAACTGTACATTGTAAATATGTCTGTGAGATGTAAACATAACTTGCGTACTGCAACAGGGACTATAAACTGTGAAATTCATTGAAACCCATATGGAATCCATGAACATGACTGTTAACTATATATATGATGTGCAATGTGTACTGAATCATGGACTGAGACTACAAATATGACTTTGATTCTCAAACATGACTTGTAAACTAACAAGAAGTCTTGTAAATTATAACTCAACTAAAAACTATACACTTAATTTAGAAACTGTAAACATGATCTGAAGCTTTAACTGTAAACTATAATCAAGAACAGTAACCATAACGTGAACTGAAAATTATCACATAGCCTGAAAATTGTAAACATGAATCATACCGTAATCGTGAATCTGTAAGATGATAACATGGCTAAAATTGAAAACGTGATCTATACTGTAAAACATGAAAATTATTCGACTTGAACGATTACATATGCAACGATTGGGATTGAGATTGTTGGGGTTGGTGCTCTGAGCGCCCATCCTTATCATATTTATGATCGATTAATAAATATGAACAATTATATTTTTTGTAATATTATTAATTTATGGTAGCACCTCTTGTTTTTAATATACATATTCACTCTAATTTGGATGATGTATATATAAGACAAAGACCCAATAATATATTAGGTTGCACAATTACAACGAGGTTTGTAATTGATATTGGGAAGTGTCACTAATAGGGATATATTCTCACATAAAATTTATGGTCAAGCTTTATTGACATGGGTTTGTTAGTAAAATCCATTGAGACAAATATTTATAATATATCAAGATTTGATCTGATGGTTTATCCCAATGAACCATGAGTCTGGGGAGACTCGTATAGACATATAGGTGTTCATTTGATAAGCACTGAACAACTCACTAGAATAATTCCAAATACATGGTACACCAACGTCAATGGGATCTTCCAAAGTCAAGTTGCATATCAAGTCCTTTGACTTGAGATACAATTGTGGATGTATGAGTGATTCTCCACACTTTGACAACAATCATGTCACCGGTCTTTCTAGATCAGACGTATGCTTGTTCGTTGGGTGTGGACCGATGCTCAGTATATCATGTGATGTATCATGAGAGGATCTGTCAGTCCTATGTTCAGGATTCAGGTATCCACTTCATAATCCTTTAAATCCTTAGTCGAGGTGTATTGTGGAAATTTATTCCGATTATTTATCTAGAGAATCACGAATATGTCACAACATAGTTATTTATATGAATTGCACATAGCGAAGATTTGATATTTATTGGGGTTTTGGCGCGGGCATAGCGGAAGCTCGCGGTTCAGGTGAGATCGTAATTTTAAAACTTTTTAAATTAACGAATAAATTATTCAATATCTAATATGAATAATTTATTCATATTTCACCTAAACATATTTATTCGATATCAAATAACGACATAAATAGTTAAGGAACGACGCGAAACTTTTACGAAAATGTTTTTCCGCAAAATGGCATAAAATGTATTTTTAACCGAACCGACCACCAAATGCACATGAGGGCTGCCCATGTCAGCCCCAATAGTATTAGGGCAGTTCATGGGCTGCCCGAACAGTGACAAATTCACTGTTTGAGCAGCCATCACCCGGTTGGCTAAAAGTCACTCGGTAACACCGTTTTTCACCGTTTTCGATTATTTCAACTCCGAAATAATTTCTCGAAATTGTTCCAACACCCAAAACACATCCAATACATTCATATGACATTATTTTCATCACAATAAACCCATTTTTTCCAGATCTGATTTTGTAACAAAAATAATCAATTTGTCATGCTTTAATCCAACTTTTTCAACATTAATCAAATTATCACAACACCAATCCAAGTCACCACCAATGAAGCACCCAAGAACAATTCTAGGCATTACAAGAGTGGTCATAACACTTTAGAATGGCAACATATCATCAAATGATCAAATTGAATAATTATTATAATAATATCATTCAAATCAACTTCACACATGCACCAAGCCTTCAATTCCATCCTCCAAATCAAAAAAGCCCCAAATTTTTAAGAAAATAAGAAACCCTAGAATCTATCTAGATCATCAAAAAATAAGAAACATGCTTTCTAAGCTTAGGGATGTATAGAATTATCTTGAATTCTTCTAACTCCTTAGGCCTTTTTTCTTGATTTTCATTCTTGAATCATCAAGTAAAATTTGAGAGCTTTTTAGGATGAAGTTTTCGGCCATGGGTAAGCTTGAATGAAAAAGAAAATAAAATTTCCTAATTTAAACAAGCATTGCCGACTTATAGGGGCAAAATGGTCATTTTTCAAATTTAATTTCATTAAATTTAGATTAAACTTATGTTAGCAAATCATATTTGCACACCTAAAGTTTAATTAAAACATGCCCCATGTATCAATAATAATTAGCCATATAACATAACAATTATGAAATATAGATATCATTTAATTATTTAAATATTTAACATTTAAATATTTAAATAATTAATTAATATAATTATTATTATATATGTATTTTTATTTACATTAAATAAAAAATACATATATTAATGGCATATGTCAAAGTCTCATCTGACAATTAATTAATATGTATCAAATCAAATTTTGTATCAAATACAAATACACATTAATAATACATTGACCGAAATTCCTTAAAGCATGTGTTTTCGTTTAACCGTTTAAACGATTCGAATTAACTCATTTAATCCAGTGAAGTATTATGAATAATCTGTATTATTCATAACGCGTTGCCAAGTGTTCAACGAGTACACTTCATATAGTGGGACTCTCTAAGTTTAGGTTTATCCGTCATGAAATCTAATTTTGTGTCTATAATTCACTCACTCATGAATTATGACGACCACGGATAATCTCGTTAAAGTATGCAAGTTGAGGTCATTGCATACATATAATCCCTTTGTCACAGGCTATCCATATTATACCTGAGATATATATAAGAACGTCAAATCCTTATGGTATAATATAGTCCACTTTCAAATTTACGATCTCTAAATAACACTCGGAACTTGCTTCCGAAGTTATACCACGACCATGGATTTACTAGATCGTAAACACGTGTAGGATACTTATGCCCTGTACACAGGACTGGCGAATTCTATCTTGATATGCACTGGATATCATGAGCATCAGTTCACACCCAACGAACAAGCGAAGGTTTGATCTAAATAGATCGGTGACGTGACTGCCATCAAAGTATGGAGGATAACTCATATATCCACTGTGGTATCTCAAGTCTAAGGATCACTATGCTCGCTCAACTCGAGAAGATTCCTATTGACGTTGGTGTAACCATCTATTAGGAAATCTTCAGTGAGTCGTTCAATGTTTATCAAATAAACACCTACATATCTATACGAGTCTCCTGAGACTCATGGTTCATTGGGATAAACCCTAAGTATAAAATGATAGTGTGTGTTATCTTTCTACCCTGATTCATTCTTGTGCAACCATAGCCACCTTGTTCAAAGCTTTCTCTCAAGTGTTGTAGGAAAAAAAAAAGAACAAAAACAAAAAAAATTTGGTGTGACAAATCTTAATTAAATTTCTAAAGTGTTTAGGGATTTATTTTGTATGAGTGAAGCTCACACTTCTCTTTGTTGCGAGACATTGCACGACAGACCATTCGGAGTTGGAACAAAAATCTCACCTTCTTTCTTTTTTCCTTCACTCGGCAGTGAGCAGAAAGTATTGTTCACTGTCACATCTTTGACATTTGTTTTGGGGCTTGATTTGTTTCATGTTTTGTTTAGAAAAATTTGGGAATACAAATGGGTGTTTCTAGGGTGTTATGGGGCTGTTTTGGTGAGTAAAATCAGACTTGAAACACTGGTATATCACAAGCAAAAGAGGGACTGTTTGGGTGAGTTGTGCGCTCGTTTTGGGCGCAAAACGAATCGGATCTGAGCTATTATTCGGGGGCTGTTCAGGCGTTGAAAAATTGTTAAAAACAAAAGTAAAACATCAGACCAGAGGCTGGTCAGATTCGACCATCAAAGAGAAAGGGTAGAAATTTTTTTTCAAGGCCGATCTCAATGCCTAAGTCGCTTACGCTGCGCTAATAAATCAGTTCCTACATAAATGTGAAAAATGTAATAATCAACTAACGGTAAACTAATGTTTTAAATAAAAAATAGTGAATTATTAATTTGTTTATATTTAGTAGTAAAATATAATATTTCAAAATTCATAGTACTCAATTATTATTTTTTCATAAGTTTACTAGTAAAATGTAAATAACCCTAATTTTAATTAAGATTAATTTTGTCTTTGAAATTGGTATTATATAAAATATTTATATTAGTTTTAAATATTTAAGTGGGTAGATAAAAAAAATAATTAAGTTTATAGACAGATGCTAAATCACCAACTCAAAAAATTTAGGGTAATAGAAATTAGGGTGAGCATTTCGAGTTTGGTTCGAGTTTTGTCAAATTTCATGTTAGTTTCCAAATCATTCGATTTGGGAGTTTGGAACCATTCAATTGTTGTCAAATTTCAGTTTGGTTCAGTTCAGTTTGATGCTCAGTTCAATCTATTTCGATATGATAATTCGGTTCAATTCAATTACGTTTGGATATTATAACCGATTATATCGAACAATAAAATAACACATAAATATTAATTTACGATGTTCAATATATCTTTTTGAGATATTCTCATATATTTATGAAAATTATTTAATTTATAATTAAAAATCATGCATATATAATTGTCTATGTATATGAAATTATATGGATTTATCACTTCTATATTTTTTATTCAATTCAATCATCTCGACTCAAATACAATTTTGTCTAAACATAATAATTTTATTATGATATCTACCATAATCTCAATTTATAATTTGTAAGTATTCTTTATATATAAAAAAAAAATTATTTGCATTTACTAAATTTCGATTTGGTTTTGAAATCATTTGATTTAAAAGTTTGGAACATTCATGTTTTATAAAAATTTAAATATGATTTGGTTCAGTTTTCGGATGGATTTGTAGCGCATCAAACCGCCTGCCTATTTTATTGGTGCTATATGGGCTAAACAAAAAGGCCTGCTGGTCCTTTCCTTTTACAGCGGTCCAGATCTTTAAAATTTATATAAGATAAATAAATAACTAGTTGAACCCGAAATTATTGGCCACTTTGTTTTTTAATATCACATAATATAATATTTAGAATAAAAAATCAATTGAGACATTTTAATTTGACAATATCTTTTGCTCGAGCCAAATGTACTCCCCAGAAACTTTCATTAATATATAATTAAAAGAACTTGCAGCACTTCCCATACATGTGGGGAAAAAATATATTGGGTTGGTAAATTAATAGGATTAATTTTTTTTTTAATTTATTTTATTAAATTATGAATTAATATTTTTAATGTGTTTTTCTAAATAAAAATTTAAATAAAAAAAAAACTTAAACTATAAATTTTTTAAAATACAATCCATTCACTAACCCTGAAAATATATCATTCCCATCCAGTTCAGGTAACCCTCAGCCCATTTTAACAGAAACGGCAATGTTTAAAGATGTTTAACAATCCTGCTACTGATGTGGTAGGAAAAATTATATTATATTTCGGGTGTATATCTCATCTCTTTCATAATAATTGGGTCTTATAATATTTTGGGACCCAACTGCTGTGAGAAATATGACATATACACCCGAAACATGGAGAAAATCTACAATGCAATAGAGGTACCATGTTATCCATGCAACAAGCCAATCATCCATTGCCATGTGTGTTAAAAAAATTAAAAAATAACTAAAAAATAAGTATTAATTCAGTTGAGTTTAGAAAAAGCGCGTGAGCGGCCAAAATTCTAGAATCTTCTTATTATCTTACAAAGAGCCTCTACTTAAAACTGAAGCGTTTTAGGGTTTTTATCTTCACGACTCTTCTTCAAATTTCAACAGAACCTTATCAAACAACGCGCACGCTTCCATTATCGTCTCCAATCAAAGTCTCGCTCAGTATCTGTAATGTATAAATTTCTTTTCTTTTGGTCGCGTTATTTTAAAATTATTAAAATTCAATCTGAGCCATTTTTTTCTTAATGTGGAAATGAAATGAACAGTAATGGCAACAGCTCAGCTAACATCGTCATCAATTAAGGTTCCGGCAAGGAATTTGACTTCGTTCGAAGGTCTTAGACCGTCGTCCGTCAAGTTTGCTTCGTTCGGAGCCGCTCCTAGTCAACGCTCTTTCCGTCGTTTGGTCGTTAAAGCCGCTAATGTCGTGGCTCCCAAGGTAATAAAGCTACTTTTGTTTCAAATGTCTGGCCTCTTCTATTCATGTTTAGTTGTGATAAATTGATACCTGTTCATGATTTTTTTGAGAAATGATTTATGAATTATGATACATCTGGGTGTGTTTTTAAAAACCTAATAATAAATTGAATTGCTAATAAATTGGTTACAGAATGTTTGTATTTCATTTTTAATATAGTCTTGTAATTGTTTCTTTAGTTTTATAGTGCATTACATTTTCTTCTGCGACTAGGCGTGCTTTATTTGCTAATTCTCGTGTTATTGTTTAATAAAATGTTTAGTTAATTTGAGCTCATTTGTTGCTCGTCATTCATTTATTTGCTTTTGTGGTGGCTCTGCAGTACACTTCAATTAAGCCCTTGGGTGATAGAGTGCTGGTGAAAATTAAGACTGTAGAGGAGAAAACTGAGGGTGGTATTTTCCTGCCAACGGCAGCTCAAACAAAGCCTCAAGTAGGTGAGGTGGTAGCTGTTGGCGAGGGGAAGACAATTGGGAAGACTAAAGCAGACATCTCTGTTAAGGTGGTTTTCATGATGGGGATTATTTTTTTCTTGTTTGTACGACTTCCTTCTTTCGACTTTCACTGATTCGGCTGTTGTTTTTGTGTAGTCTGGGTCCCAGGTCATCTATTCCAAGTACGCAGGGACTGAGGTGGAGTTCAATGGTGCAAATCATCTCATATTGAAGGAGGATGACATTGTTGGCATTCTTGAAACTGATGAAATCAAGGATCTCAAGCCTCTTAATGATAGAGTTTTCATCAAGGTTGTTACCATTTCAAAATCTTTCCATTTCATGCATCGTTTATCATCATATTATTGGTCCGTTTGTTTATTCAAATGATGGGTGCAGGTAGCTGCGGCTGAGGAGAAAACTGCTGGAGGTTTGTTGTTGACGGAGGCAAGCAAGGAGAAACCTTCCATTGGAACAGTAAGATTTGGGAATTTGCTGCATTTTGGGCAGACTAACGACCTAATACTTGTGTTAAGATGTGAAGCCTCTTAATTTTGATGTAACAGGTCATTGCTGTTGGACCAGGTCCTTTCGATGGGGAAGGTAACCGGAAACCTCTACCCATTGCATCGGGGAACACGGTGATGTACTCCAAGTATGCAGGGAATGACTTCAAAGGTAGTGATGGTACCAACTACATTGCACTAAGAGCTTCCGATGTCATGGCTGTGCTGGCTTAGTTTTCTGTTTTCTTGAGGTCAAGGCATACGGATTTTGGATGTAGTTTTAGTTGAATATAAAGGATTTGCAGCTTTGTCATTTATGGTAAAATTGCTGCTTGTTCTTTGCAAGGAATTTTCTTTTGGCTATTGGGATTACCTCTAAATTAAAGTTTCATGATGTTATTGTTCATTGTTACTCTCCATCACATCATGTACACTAGAACCAACGAGCAATATGTCATTTTCATGATCCACATATACTAGCTTCCAATCAGAACTTTGCGGATCTTCCAGTTGTCCTTCAATTCCAAAATGCGGGCCGGATCATGCCTGAGCTCATCATAATCGCTGTAACGGGTAACGTCAATAGTTTTTCCTGCAGAGCCGCGTTTTTGAACCTTCATGAATAAATATAAATATTTTAGACATTGGAGATCAAAGATAATATCAAAAAGTGTTCATATTTTTGGGGCGATCCACGACCCGATCCACTCAGGTTTCATCTAAAAATAATGTATTTTCAGGTTAATCTAACCCGATTCTTTTGCGGGTCGGGTTACGAATTTGAAAATCAAACCCCACTCGATAAAAATAATGTATTTTCGGGTCAATCCGCGACCCGATCCACTTGAATTTCATATAAAAATAATGTATTTTAAGGTTAACCCGACGTAACTCGTTTTTATGCAGAGCGGGTTATAGGTTTGAAAATCAAATCCGACCCGATACAATATATTTTAATTATCTTTCTAAAACTTTTATTATTTTTTAAATTTTTTTATTATTATTTCAGTTCTTTATTATTTTTATTGTCTTGAAATTTTATGTGTGACAAGTTTCGGAATATAAAATAGCTAATATTTATGTCTCAAAATAATTAAAACATAAAAAGAATTTATTTTTTTTTTTCGCCGACCCAACCAGCATGACTTTACGGTACCCATTTGAATTTGCAATCTAAAATTTCAGGTTCAGGTTTGACGACCCACATGACCCGACCCGATCATGTTTCACAAAATTTAAAAAAACTCAACCCGACCCAAGTACACCCCTAACCTACGACATAACGACAGAATTCTCTATTAAAGGGAATAAATTGTAAAACAAACCTTAGTATATGTCCGCATACGCCGAGTCTGGTTAGGCTACAATCCATTGCTCAAAAACTCAGCTTCATTAATGGCAACCTCATTTGAACAAGCAGGCTTGAAAGGCATGTTTGGCACCCCAAATGACTGAGAGCTTATCGCAGCAGTAGACAACTCTGCTTCAATATCTCTACGAGTGCCACCATAGTTAAACAGCAAGATTTGAAGATCCTTTTGAGAGTCATATCCCCTCGACAATAGAGTATCAGGTGCCATTCCATCAATATTAGCTGCGAAAGGAAGGCTGTTCTGAGGATGTGATTGGGCATCACCATCCAAACAGTTGGTGGGGAGTGAGAAATTCTGCTGGATGTTGCCAGGATCAAGGCAATATGATGTTCCAAAAGAGGACGCTTCCACTTGATCAGTCATGCTACCTTGGTACCTAAGATGTTATGGTCCTTTTGAGATGGGCAATTCATGTTTGATCCTTATATCAAGACTTGTTCTGAAGCTCTTGGACCAAGTTACTTCCAGGTTCAACCACTGAATCCCTAACAAGCATGGCTGGACCTTGCTGGTTTCTATTCAGAAACTTTGATGGGGATACCTGACAATTAGTGGTAGAAGGTGAGGTTGAACATGACCGAGAATCTTCATCTGTATGATTAGAATGAGCTCTGATTCCTGTAAGTGGTTTGTTCTGGCTCTGAGGCTGGTTCATAGGTAACTGTTGAGGTTGTGCTAGCAGTGATGCTGACAAGCTGTTGCTGGCACTTCTGAGATGGAAGCTGCTGCAATAATTGCTGGTTTTGTTGATGGGCCAGCTGCTGTTGTAGCAGCTGAGGCTGCAATAGGGAACCTGTTGGGGAGAGTAATTGCTGCTGTTGCTACTGAAATTGAAGCTGTTGCTCTGACATGCTTTGCTGTGGTAATTGCTGAACTTGCAGTTGCTGCTGTGCCCTCTAAGCAAGGCCTTGTTGCAAGAACTGCAGAGAAGACTGTTGCAATTTTATCTGTTGTTGCTGCCTCTGTAAGAGGCTAGTCGATTGTTCCGTTTGTTGCTGAAACTGCGAATCTTGTGCTAAGGATGTCAATTGGTATGAATTCTTATTATTGGAGAGGATACCTAGGGGAGCCTTTAAGCATAAAACATGTGATTACGCAAAGTAAAGTAGCGGAAATACTTACATTGAACGGATTGGATGTAGGTGGAGAGTTCAAAACTTTTCCTTTGAGAAGTTGCTCCAAGCTTTCTTTGAATTGTATGTTGAGCTTCCAAGCTTGTTCTTGAATTCCAAACTCAAGGGTTAGTGTCCCTAACACCTTTGAATGACTCATTTGATGTGCTAGCATTCATGATTTTTGAATCAAAAATCACTTACCATGAAGCCTAGGCTCACGGCAATGGAGGGAGTGAGAGAGAGGGAGGTTTCGGCCTTTTTCAAAAATTGAGAGAGAGGGAGTAAAATTGTGTTGTATTTGATTTTCAAAAATCAATTACCATTTACCAAAAATTCAATTAGGTAAATGTCATTCCAAATGAATAAAATAAAGCTTGTGTGTAGAGATTGTTTAGTGTGTTGAAAAAGCAATCCAATGCTTACACTTTATTTTCAACCACTTCCATCACAAGTCAAAAGTGTGATTTAAGTCAAGTGGGTCGCACCACTTGCAAATTCCAAATTTACGTCGAACAATCTCAACGCGCAACTTCGCTAGGGCTTGGGTTCGTTAATTCCGAATTAACGAATTTTTCGTTGCGACTTATTTAAATCAAATTTAATTAAATAATTATGCCTAGCAAAATTACTATTAAAGTCACTCGCTAATTAATTCTAAATTAATTCGTTCGCCCGAATTAAAATCTAATTTTAATTCCGTTATGAAATCTAATTTCATTTAATATATCGAATATTATTTTATCGATTAATTCCAAATTAATCGTTCTCCAGAAAAGAAACAAAATAAGAGCGTTGGGAAAAGTGAAAGAAAGAAAAGACCAAGCCCCAAAACCAACTACAAAGATGCACCGGCACCACTAACAATGAAGAAAGTGGACATCCTACTATCACGTAAAGGTCACAGAGAGAGACTCCTCGATCGAATCGTATAATGTAGTTGGTACCACGCATGCTCCCATTCTCAACAAGATTCGGAGGTGTTGGCTAAAGCTTTTATAAACAAATCGAAGTGGTCCCTCTATAGCACTCGCTTACTAGAACCGGACCTGATGACCCAGGCACGAGGTAATATGTAATATTGAAGGTTGGCTCATAAACAGCATCTATAGTTGTAGACAGTAAAAAAAAAGTGCTTCGAAGCTGTGCTAATGGTGGTCAAGGATAAGGTACTAGTTTCAGTGGGAGACATTGAGTCTGCATGAGAAATCTGGGAGACTCCACAGAGAATGTATGAGTCAGTGACAATGGTAAACATGAAGTTTCTTCGGCAACGCTTTTTTCCAAGCAAGATGCAAGAGGGGACGAGCGTGTCTCAGCACTTAGACAAGATGGAGAAGATTTGAAAAGAATTTGTAGCAGTGAGAGTCAAAATGACCGCACCACTGACAGACTTATTGAAGAAGGAACAACCTTGGTCTTGGACAAGGGAATGCCAAAAGGCCATTGAAGACTTGAAGCGAGCAGTGATGCAAGACCCTGTTCTAGCTTTACCAGTGGTAAGGCACCGGTTTTTGGAGCGGAACAAGTGCCTTAGATACGAAGTCCAATCAAATCAGTGACAATCGTTCGAATGCGTTATCGGAAATCGTCGCACCAGATCGTAACGCGGCATCGTAGCTTCCTGCCTCGCGCCAGCCCCGGTCTTGTGGTCTTTAACCTATTTATATAATAGAATGGAAAACCCGCGCGAACGTGGTCTCATAGGATAGGTCAGGATCAGTTGCTTATGTTTCGACCTCAGATTCGGCTACGTCGGATGCGGGAAAAACTGGAACTCTTGTTTCGGCCTTCCATTTTACACGCCAAGAAGGAGACGGAGAGCGGGAGAGAGAGTGACTCACTCGGGGTGAGGCACGAACGGAGTCAGGAATGTCGGTACAAGAAGAGAGAGTCTCTCATAGAGACGAGCGAAAACGAGGCAATTAGCGAAGCGAAGCGGAGCGAAGCGAGTCTCTCATAGAGACGAGCGATGAGTCAAGTAGCTCTCCGGAAAGAGCAAGTCCCAATCAATGGAAGATGTGGACTCTCTCCGACCTGCGAGCCATGAAGATTGAATATGTGGAGTTCAGAAGTGGAAATCCAAAGCGCACTCAGATTCGGTAGCAAGAAGCGGCAAAGTTGAAGACGCCGGAGCGGAGGCGGATGGAAGAAGGAGGAATGGGAAGGACAGCCCATTCCGACTGATGAGAGGAGCGCAGGCGCAGGATGGCCGAGTCTTTGCTAGCTTAGCGCAGCGTCAACCGCACCCTTCGCTTGTCTTTTAGAATAGATTTGAGAAAGTGGATTGACGGAGTTGATTGCTTTTCTGATCGGCCCTTGAGCCGTTGAATCCCTTTCTTTAGGGGAATAGGCGCTAGATTACTTACGTGTAGGGGAATAGGCTTAGTCTTGTCTTTTACCTCGACTAAGACGGAGAGGGCATATTTGACTAGGAAGCAAGCCCATACCAGGAAGCAAAGCTAAGCAATTTCTTCAATCAAGCCGATAGAACAAGATCCATTTTGCATCATATCTAAGGGATTCCTTGGTTCGGGCCGAAGAAGCAATGTCACTCGATCACCGGGCCGGGGGAACCCTGAGAGGTCGGATTAGCCGGTTATAGCTTTTTGTGGTAATAGGGTTCGTGTCCAGGGGCTTCATAAGACCCTGGAGCTACCGAAATGCCAGTTTAAGCAGAACTGGCATTGAGGAGAAGCGAGTTACACTCGCGGTACCCGCCCGAAGGCCAAAGGAGATATGGGACAGAGCTAACTCGGGAGTGGAGTTCCTGCAGAGAGCGCAGCGGTTCAGGCAGTCGTCAGTCCTTTCAGTCTTTCCTTCCCTTCGGTCAGTCAGTCCTCTAGAGTGCCGCTTCCTTGACAGGATTCAATCCCACCGGAATCCTCTGAGTCTGTCTGTGGCGGAAGGATATCTAGTTTCAGCAAGGGACAATCCATACAGTGAGTAAGCGGGGAAAGCCAGTTTAATCCTGTCCTTCTGCTAAGCCTTTCTATGGCGATCCATTGTATAAGGGTTATAGGGAGGAAGTGCTATAGATGTGTTAAGCAAGTGAAAAAGCCAATTAGAGATCCATTTAGAGTTAGAATCTCGAATCGAAGCCTTTTTGGGCAGGGTCCTTTCGATTGAGTGCAAGATGGTAGCGATCATTTCTACCGCTTCACAGGCTCAGGCAAACAACGGCGCCAATCCAACTAATAACAAGGGTTCAATCACCAGGCTCACAAGAGTCGGGGACAGAACGAGGGAGGGACACAGCGGGCACAAGAACCTGCCTTGTAGTATCATCACAGAGATAAAGAAAGGCCAGAGACCCCATGGATGGGGAAGGGGTGAATCGGCACACCTACCCGACCCATCTATGCAGAGCTAGGTGGCACGGCACGGGACCCACTTTTTTTTAGGGTCGCACAAATCGAGGTAGCATGTCGATGAGGATGACTCCTTCCTTTGAACTGGATTCACAAGACAGGCCGGATCGGTCCATTTTAGGCATGTCTATCAGGCTGGGATTCCTAATGCATCGGAAGCAACAAACGAAGACTTGCTTTCAAGCCGGAAAGATTTTTTGTTTTGTAAAGCCTCATTCCACCTGATACTGTCTTTCCTTCTATTGAATAGAAAGTATAAAGTCACACTCATCTGAGGATGAAGAAGAAGAAGGGACATAAAGGAAGACGTCCCAAGGCAATCAAAGTAAGAGGAAAAAAGCCATAAAGCCATGAAAGCGTTCCACTCGTGCTTCTGTCAAAAGAATCACCCCTATCTCTTAAAGGGACTAGAGCTCACTCCTCAACTCGAACTCAGAGGGGCGGGCTAACTATCACGAAGAGTACAAGAAGCTGGCCTCTCTATTAATTGAATTTTATCCCAGATAAAATTCTCCGTAATTAATCCTAGATTAATTTTATCTCTCTTCTAATTAATCCTAGATTAATTATGTCCGAGTCATACGTTATCGGTGAATCTTCGAGAAGCGACCCATGAGATCTCTGGATATGTTGGCAGTAAATCCGGTTATCGGACTATCCGAATACGTGCGTACCCCGAACCACGTTTTTACCGATTTACAAGACATGGTTGGCTTCTAACAAAGCACCGTGCCTACCCAATTCTCCAGAAATATTCTTTTAAGGAATATGTAATCTGTGTCAGGCGTAGTATACAAAGTATTGCGTATAGCGATCCAGTATCGAATGTCACATGCTAGGCCTGGGGCTGGAATTGTGTCTGCCCCGTACGAAACATATATCGGATCTCTGGTAACTAGTCTCTATAATCAAATAATCATGACCTAGTCATATTATCCCGATGACTGCAGTACTAAAGAGTACTAGTTCCGTATTCTGCGTGATCATCATCTCCATATGACTAAAGTGATAATTCCATCTTGACATCACACCCAATACACTACGATTCTCAATATACCCAGAAGAGGCGTACACAGAACCTGTTAAAGCCCCGGACGACCAAAACCAAAGTATACTGATTGCCGCAGGTATTAGCGATGCAAGTCTCAGGTTAAGACCAAATACACCTACCCTGATTCAGATTCCCATAGACACATAGTCATACTACCAATGGAATTCCGAGGGGTCTATCCAGAGCGAAACTGTTCCCGTACCATCGGAAAACATAACCTCCTATCACACTTGCATAAGTATCAAATACTTAAATATATGAGAACTATGCAGTCATGCTCCACAACGCGCACAAGTTCAATACGAGTCTATTCCGCATTATCGATGTCCAGTCTCGATAATACTACGACTATGGATATTTAATGATTAAATCTTAGTGGATTGATACTGTCTCATGTCTTATTAATCCGGAACTAATCATATGGACTTTTATCATTTATATATCCTGGTAATCCAATTACAAATGATAAAAGAGCAATTTCCTTTGTCACATAGTTAATTTGTACAACAACACCATGTTCTGTACAAATAGTGATGCTATGGGTCATAATTGTCCAACAATCTCCCACTTGGCCTATAGCCAATCACTCAAATGTCCTACACCTGAACTATGTACAGGTCGCTCAAACTTCTGCTGAGAAACAGCATTCGTCAGCGGATTTGCATTGTTATCATCTGATGTGATTTATTCGATCATCACATCGCCACGATGTATGATCCGACGAATCAGATGAAATAGTTGAAGTATATACTTGGATCGTTGATGAGACCATTAATTCTTTAGCCTGTGCTGTAGCCTAGCTCAGCTGCTAACAGAACTATTCATAATCTAATTAGGAATTTTACAAATCCAAAATTGCTTCTTTTGCTGCCTCAGCTGCAACAATATTCCGCTTTTGTTGTTTATTCGGCAACAGTATCTTGGTTGGAAGATTTCCAGCTCACTGTTCCGTTATTCAAACTATATAGTACCCTTATTACGACTTATAGTCGTTTTTGTCGGTTTGGAAACTTACAACGGTGAACCCAGTCACTTCAAGTTCTCATTCTCCATGTATAAGAAAGCATCCTTAGTTCGTCTAAGATACTTAAGAATGTTCTTAACATCAATCCAGTGACTATCACTTGGATTGGCCTGATTGTGACTCAATATGCTCAAAACATATGAGACCTAGGTCACGTACATATATTTCAATGTACGATTTCTCGGAGAGTGCCAATAATTTTTAGATCTATCCCAGTAGATCTTTATTCCTAGAATAAAGGTTGCATCTCATAAGTAGTCTACGGAGAATTTTCATGAAAGCCAACCTTTCACCGATTGTATTATGGGAATGTCATTTCCAAGAAATGATATGTCATCATTATATAGGACAATCATTGTCAGTGCGCTCCCACTAACCTTCTTATATACACAAGAATCATGTTCGTTTTGAATGAAATCATATACCATTATGATCTTATCAAAATATTGGTTCCAAGAACACGATGCTTGCTTCAATCCATAAATGGATCGATTTAACTTGCAAACCTTGTTTGCATGTTTCGGTACGACAAAACTGTCAGGATGTTGATAAACATCCTAAAAAAGGTTTCCGTTTAAGGAAATCGATTTTGACGTTCAGCTGCCATATTTCATAAATGAAACATGCAGCATTAGCAAGCATTATCCAAATGGATTTAATCATGGCAACGGATAAAAGGTTTCGTCGTAATCGACACCATGTTGATGACAATACCATTTCACCACAAGCCTAGCTTTGTACGTTTGTATGTTTCCATCCATGTATGTGTTGGACAATTATGACCCATAGTATCACTATTTGTACAGAACATGGTGTTGTTGTACAAATTAACTATGTGACAAAGGAAATTGCTCTTTTATCATTTGTAATTGGATTACCGGGATATATATAAATGATAAAAGTCCATATGATTAGTTCCGGATTAATAAGATATGAGACAGTATTAATCCACTAAGGTTTAATCATTAAATATCCATAGTCATAGTATTATCGAGATTGGACATCGATAATGCGGAATAGACTAGTATTGCACTTGTGCGCGTTGTGGGAGCATAACGGCATAGTTCTCATATATTTAAGTATTGGATACTTATGCAAGTGTGATAGGAGGTTGTGTTTACCAATGGTACGGGAACAGCTTCGCTCTGGATAGACCCCTCGGAATTTCATTGGTAGTATGACTATGTGTCTATGGAAGTCCGAATCAGGGTAGGTGTATTTGGTCTTAACCTGAGACTTGCATCGCTAATACTTGCGACAATCAATATACTTTGGTTTTGGTCGTCCAGGGCTTTAACCGGTTCTGTGTACACCTCTTCTGGGTATATTGAGAATCGTAGTGTATTGGGTGTGATGTCAAGATGGAAGTATCACTCCAGTCATATGGAGATGATGATCACGCAGGATACGGAACTAGTACTCTTTATGTACTGCAGTCATCGGGATAATATGACTAGGTCATGATTATTTGATTATAGAGACTAGTTACCAAAGATCCGATATATGTTTCGTACAGGGCAGACACAATTCCAGCCCAAGGCCTAGCATGTGACATTCGATACTGGATCGCTATACGCAATACTACATATACTACGTCTGACATAGATTATATATTCATTTAAGAATATTTCTGGAGAATTGGGTTGGCACGGTGCTTTGCTAGAAGCCAACCATGTCTTGTAAATCGGTAAAAATGTGGTACCGGGTACACACGTGTTCGGATAGTTCGACGACCGGATTTACTGCCACATATCCAGGGATCTCATGGGTCGCTTCCCGAAGATTCACCGATGACGTATGATTCGAACATAATATCTAGGATTAATTAGAAGAGAGAGAAAATAGTCTAGGATTAATTACGGAGAATTTTATCTGGGATAAAATTCAATTTATAGAGAGAGAACGATTAATTTGAAATTAATTGATTAAATAATATATTTGATATATTAAATGAAATTAGATTTCATAACGGAATTAAAATTAGATTTTAATTCGGGCAACGAATTAATTTAGAATTAGTTCGAGTGACGTGAATAGTAATTTTACTAGGCATAATTATTTAATTAAATTTGATTTAATTACGTCGCAATGGAAAATTCATTAATTCAGAATTAACGAACCCGAGCCCGGAATGTGTTTGCGGGCCCACTCGGATTTTGAATTAAGTGGGGCCCACACAAGTCACATCACCTAGTCAACTTTATTAGCTTTATGGTTGATAGAAGTTGGTGGATTTAGGTGGCTTGTAACTTACACAAGGTTGATGTATGAATGACATATACCAACTTTTGGTATTTGGTAATTTTGATTTAGGAAATCAAATACAATTCATTCATCCCTTTTTCTCTACTACTCACACCATTTTCATCTCCCAACTCTCTCTTTTTGTTCACTTTTGTCGTGAACTTCAATGACTCAAGGGAAGGGATTTTGTTGCAAATTCTTCCTAGTGCTAGCACACAAAGATCATACAAAGGTGATAGGGAAACCAATCCATGAGTTTGGAATTCAAGGACAAGATTGGAAACTCAACATACATCAAAGGGGAGGTTGGAGCACAACACAAAGGCTTGGATTTTTGTTATCTCCTACATCAAAACCGATCAAAGTGAGTATTTTCCGCATTCTTACTTTGTTGTATTCACATGATTTCTTGCTTAATTGATCTTGGTTTGACCCCCAACAATGGTATCAGAGCCATAATTGAGCATGAAATTGAATTTAGGGTTCTTAAACTTTAATTTGGGATTTTGTGATTTGAGCATGATTTCTTCAAATTGATGATTTGGTTGAGGTTGGATGATGTTAAATTGGATTTTTACATTGTTGGAATTGTGAAAAATTGATAGGATTAATTTTCCCCGATTTGTTTGCCTTGGCCGAATGTGATGTCCTATGATAGCTCTTGGTGATTTTGAATTTTAGACCATTGGATGTGTTTAAAATGAATGGATAAATTGATTTGTGATTTAATTGGATTGAAATCAAAATTGATGAAAAAATCCATCATTGCCGTGAGCTATTGGAAGCATGTTGGATTGATTTTGCTTCAATTTGTGTTGACATAAGTTGATTAATTAAAACATGATTAATTAGTGTAATTGGTGTGTTTTGGAAATATTAATTTAACTAATTAATTATGGCTATTACACTTTACTTAATTAAATTGTGAATTTGGAATATTAGAATTTAATTAATTGGGCTTAATTTGGAATTGGGCTAAAATGTTGGTATTGGGCTTAATGGGCTTGGTTGGGCCAAGTTTGGTTTAGGATAATTGGTTGGATCCAATTGGGCCTAAAACCATTTCCATAACGTCCAAATAGATAATTGGGCCTTTATAATTTAATTGGGCCTAATGGGCCAAAATTAATTTTGTGGCAAATGGTGATTCCTTATTGGGCTTTGGTTGCCAAAGTCCATGCCTTATAAAATAATTGAAAGCCCATTGGACTTTAAATTAAATTGACATTGGATGTTAATTGGGTTTTTAGACCCATTAAGATTAGATTTAGAATCTAAGTCGCAAAGGCTCATAATAAAGTGTAATTATTTAATTTGGGATTAAATATAGAATTAGTATTGAATACAAATTAAATTGGATTTAATATTGTAGTTCGATATTATTCAAGAATTTGCACTTTGAGTACTTATTCTTAAACGAGTTGGACTCGCGCAAATCGTTGTTTGAACATTGGATGGTCATTAATTAAAGATTATTAATTGGATTAGATTGATTGATAACATGTTTTGTGTGAATAAATGGATGTGATGTATGAATAATGTATATCGGATGGATATTAGATGGGTGAGGGCAATTTTGGAAATTGTTGTAATAAATTTAGAATTTATTAAATTGGACCTGCGTGTCCAGCCTATTACCTCTTGATTCTTTGTATTTCTCTTCTCACCTATTCCCCTCAATGTTAAATGAGGTTCTTTAGAAGTGTTATGTAATTGGGTAGAAGTAAGATTTGTGCTAGCGGGAGAGAGGAAATGGAGAGATTTGTTCTAGGAACAAATGTTTTCAATATCCATCCGCATATCATTATTAATTTATTTACCGCGCCTTATTATGATTTTAGAATGCATGCTTAAGGGTGTATGATGAGACCTAATCAAAGATAATTAATTGGTTGCCAATTACGTGAAAAACCCTCAACAAATATTAATCGTTTTCCTTCCATTGAATGATTCTCTCTCAAGATTCAAGATTGGCACTGGTTTGTTGGCCAAAGTCAAGACCTTTGTCCATCGCGGATGTGTTTGAATCATGAAGGCTTTGTTCCATATCGCATGTCTTGTCCAAGTTGTGATTTGTTGGCCAAAGTCAAGATCACTTCTTGTCCATCGACATCGATTACGAAGCTTTCCAAAGTCAATGGGTCCCGCTTAACTGGAATCATTAAGCTTCTTGTGCCAAAGCCAAGGCTTAGTTGATTCAGAGGAAAAAAGGTTAGGGAATATATTGGATATATTGGCATATATTGGATATATGTTTCGGACTTGGATGTCCACCTACTGGATCTAGGAATTGGATGAGATATAATTGATCTTAGAGATCTACCTAGTTAAATATCATACAGCTTGTTGGCCAAAGTCAAGTTTGTGTGTTATTTAACGGGATCCTAGTCTACTAGGAAACTAGGTTTCCCGAGTACTAAACAGAGGGTTAGAGGCTCGCCGAAAAATAGTGGGAGGCAAGTATTAAATTTACAATTTCGTTTAGATACTTGCCAATACGCGCTCATTTCATTTTCGTCATTATTTATTAATAAATATATTAGTTGGACTAATATTTAAATATTATTTTAATTGAACAGTTGGACTGTATTCAAACTACTTCAATTTATAGTTGATTATATAATTGGAGTATAGTAATCAATATATTTGAATTTAACCAATCAAATTATAGTTGATTATATAGTTAGACTATAGTAATCCTTATATTTAATAGTACCCGAAATCGTTGATTGAATAGTTAGACTATTGGAATCAAGATAACTGAAAGATTAGCGTTTAAAACATAATCCTGGAAGAAAATGTCTTTAAACGACTTTAATTTTCAAATTGGGAATAGAACCTCAGGATAGTCCTGGGAACTGAGAAGTTATTCTATTTGATAGAGTGACATCTCAGGCCTAAGCCCGGAGTTGAGCGAATAGTGGAGCATGAGTTTTCTAAGACTCGTGGTGATGATAACTTTAGTGCTCAATCCTTTATGCTTGATGCAATGACACTTTAATTTTGTCGTCAAAACTGAGGATTAGATCCTTATACCATGATGTTGAAATTAAAAGATCTTCATAGATATATTCTTAGATCTTAGAAGTACAAATTGCAAAAGAAGCTCTTTCGCTCGCGTATGTCAGAGGGCTCTGTCGAGCACAATGTGTCGCAGATGATTGCTGACATCGATCAACGAGGTTAGCTAGGCATTACCTACGTGGCTGAGACTACCAAAGATTTGATCTTATAGTCTCTACCCGAAAGCTGGGGCAGGTTCATTATGAACCAAGAGAAAACTCTTGGAGAGTTGATGGCTATGCTCAAGGAGGCAGGGCCAGAGCTTCTAAAATAGGCAAAGGCAAAGGCAAAATCATTACAGTCTTCTGGGAAGAAAAAGGACATATCCCAAGATGTCTGCCTAAACTGTGGCAAATGGGGTCACTGGATGCGTGACTGCCGTATGGACAAGGCAGACATGAAGGAAGTGAAGGCGGTTCAAGGCTCCGGCTTCAAGTATGTTTGTCATAAACATGTTCACTATTAGTTTCAAAAATTGGATTTTTGATATTAAATGTGGTACATAAATATGTACTGATGTGCAGAATCTGCTGATGAGCAGGAGACTGACTTCAGATGAGATATACCTGCGAGTCGGAAACGGGACGAGAGTCACTGTTTTAACCGTAGAAACCTAAGTTTAGGAACTACCCTTTGGGCATGTACTTAAATTAGGAAACTGTTATAATGTACCTAGTTTGACTAGAAACATTATCTCTATATCTAAGTTTAACCCGTTGTGGGTATACCCTTATATTCTAGAACACTAAGTGTTTTATTTTATAAAGATGATATTGAGATAAACACATTAGATATGAATAACAATATTTATATTTTGAATATAAATAAATCTCAAACGTATAACATGACAAATAAATAGCTCAAACTGAATTAATCAGTTGAGACTTATTTGTGGCATTGTTGTCTGGGACACATTAACAAGACTTGTATATCCAAACTTTCGAAGAGTGGGTACTAGGACGGATTTGATTCTAATCAAATGATGTCTACGAATCTAGTTCATTAGGCAAAGTGCCTAAAACACCTTTTACTTGGTAAAAGTGTAAGTGCCACCGATCTGTTAGCCCTCGTTCATAGTGACGTAAGTGTGCCCATATCTAGCCAGGCTGGAGGTGGATATGAATACTTCATAACCTTTACGGATGTGGCATCGCGTTATGGTTATGTGTATCTTATGAAACACAAGTCAGAAACTTTTAGAGTTTCGACACGAAGTATAAAAACAGACCGGCAAGAGTATTAAAACATCACGATTGGACCATGATGAAAATACTTAAGCAATAAGTTTCTCAATTACTTGAAAGAGTATAGTATTCTTTCAATATGGACTCCTCTCAGAATACCTCAATTTGACGGTGTGTCCGAACAGAGAAACCGAACTTTGTTGGACATAGTAAGGTTAATTATGAGTCTCTCTGAGCTACCATTATCCTTCTAGGGATACGCATTAAATAGTGCAATACTTATTTTGAGTAAGGTTCCATGATAATCTGTTAGACAGACTTCATATTAGATATGAGCAGGAAAGAAACCGGGTTTTCTCATTCCTGAAGATTTGGGAATGCTAGGCATATGTTTGGATGATGCCAAACTAAAACCCAAATCGGATAAGTGCCTAATTTGTAGGTTATCCTAGGGAAACCAAAGTATAGTACTTATACAACTCACAAGAGAACAATGTAATTGTTGCTCTCCATGCGGTTTTCCTAAGAGGAATTCCTATATGCAGTGGTAAGTAGGAGGAAAGTAAAACTCGATGAAAATCGGAGTAATACTGTTCCAGGCACCGAATCCTTAATGGAACACAAACAGTTCATCAAGGATGAAACTATACCAATAATCTTCGAATACACAAGAACCGCGTAAGTCGGAGAGAGTCAGAAAACAAACTGGGAGGTATGGATTTCTGATCTCACCTCATGAAGATGTTAATCTTATTGAGGAATACGAACTGGCTACGTATGAGGAAGTGTTACAAGGTATCGACTCCTTTCATGGCAAAATGTCATGAAGTCCGAAATAGATTCCATGTATATCAACCAAGTTTGGACACTGGTTGATGTACCGAAAGGCATTGTGCCTATTGGTACTATATGAGTGTTCAAGAAAGACATACATGGATGGCAACAAACAAATGTACACAGCTAGGCTTGTAGCGAAAAGGTATCGTTATCAACATTGTGTCGATTACGTCGAAACCTTTTAACTCGTTGCCATGGTTAAATCCATTTGGATAATGCTTGCTAATGCTGCATGTTTCATTTATGAAATATGGCAGTTGAACGTCAAAAACACTTTCCTTAAACGGAAACCTTTTGGAGGATGTTTACAACATCCTGACGGTTTTGTCGTAACAAAACATGCAAACAAGGTTTGCAAGTTAAATCGATCCATTTATGGATTGAAGCAAGCATTGCGTTCTTGGAACTAACGTTTTGATAAGATCATAATGGTATATGATTTAATTCAAAACGAATATAATTCTTATATATATAAGAAGGTTAGTGGGAGCGCACTGACAATGAATGTCCTATATAATGATGATATATCTGTAGGCACTGCATTTTTGTATGTAAGTCCCGATGATGAGTCTCGTATGGAGACACTACCTCTTTAGTTGTGAAAGCCGGGGAAACTGATGTTGGAAGGGAAAAGGTCAAGAATTGACACTTGGTTGGATTTATCTCGTTGGATTAGCTTCGGAGTCGTTCGTTGGACCTCAGTTTCAAAGCACACCATTAGCCCAACCCCCGTAAGACACAAACCATGCCCACATATCTCTAATCCACACACCAAGCCCAATCCGAATAATAAAACATGTCACAAATTAAATTAAATTAAAGTAAAACAAATTAAATTAAAATCGAAATAAATCACATTCCTAATTTAATTAAATCACCTACCAATTTAAATAAATCATATCCTTAATTAAAAAGAACAAATCAAATCAATTCCCCTAATTAAAGATTTTCCCTATCAACATAATAATTAAAAATATCTCTCAATTAATACACAAATCCTATTCATTCTCTAACAAGGTAAACCCCCTCCCTTGGCCTATAAAAAGAACCCTTAACCCACACATTCAACCCTAGCATATTCACACAATATTCATACAAGAAACAATCTAAAGCCACGCCCAAAAATTATCCACAAACCTTGCACTCACAAAAGCACCCAGCCACTGCACTGCCTCCTTGGCCTTCACCCGTACGTCCTTCGCCCACACTGTCAGCCACGTTAACCAAGCCTTACGCCAAGCACTACCCACGACATACTGCCCAATTCAACGCATCAACAAAACTACCTTCACGCCAATAGCCAACTCTCTCGCCACCTAGCCCCCCCACACAGCACCTTAACGCACACGTCCCCACCGCTTCAACCTCAACCCCCTTCATTCAACACGCCTGCCCCACTCACGCACCACAACAAGCCCACAAAGCCTTCACACAGCAGCGACAAACATAAACCAAATAGCCCATTGCCTCCACGCCTAGACACCAACTCACTCACAAACTGCACACATAAGCCACCTAGCCCACTCACAAATCTGCCTAAAACTGCCGCATCTTGGACCCAAAACTGCCATATATTGGACCCTAAACTGCACGCCTATTTACCCCACTGCACACATAAAAAACTGCCCAGAATTACCCTTAAAGATCACCAAAATCGCAGCCCCTTAACCCCTAAAACCGACACCAAAAGAGTCCTAAATGCCTTAAAACAGTGACCAGAAAATACCTTGAAAACAGCAGCGAAAAAAAAAGTGAAAACAGCAGCCCAAACAGCAAAACAGCGAGGATAGACATTGAGTTAGTGAACTGGAAGAGTTGCGGATCATCCACCCTTCCAACGGCCGTGTAACGCGCTTACAAAAGAGGTTAGACTTGAGGGCACCTTTTTATTTATCGTCTTTCGTTTATTTTATTTATTTTAAAATATTTTATCGCATGAGAGTCGTTTGTTGAGGCATGATGTGAATGTTGGATGGGCGGAATATGTGTTCCCTTTTGTGGTATATCGGATGGAAACCCTGACGTAAATTCCGTAGCCGAATCCGAATGGATGGTTGTGCGGTTTGTACTCGAGATATAACGCCATGTACCACTTGAGAGACACATATTTTGTTTCATCCAAACTTGTATTTGAGTATGATGTAGTTCGTAGGATATTTATTGTTTAAAGCATGCATTAGCCTAGTTTATTATTTATTTTTAATGCATGATTATGTTATTTTTACGCATGATATTTTGTTTAGTTTATGTTTATGTTTAAATAGTTATTTGTTTATTTTGGTTTAATGGTTCAATGCTCGTTGTGTTATATTGTGCGTTTTCCGTTTAATGACTTACTTTTCAAGCATGCAAACTTAGATTAGGAGTTACTTTGATGAATGTATATTAGATCTAAGTTACCTTTGAGCATACATGTTGAGTAGATTCGGTTAGTTCATTGCACAAATCATATCGTTACAAGTGACATAAGTAGGGACCATTCCGAACCCAACGGTTTGAGGTCTTCCCTTGTGAGGGGTGGGTGCGGCCTTAATCTCATTTTCCCCGTTCACACCGGGTGGCGACTCCATGTTATTTCTCCGGTTTAGTTCCCCCGCGGACTACTCCGTACTCCCAACTAGGCCGCGAGCCTAGAACAACGTCGTCAAAGTTCTGTGTCCTACAATATCATTTCTTGGAAATGACATTCCTATAATACAATCGGTGAAAACATGGCTTTCATGAAATTCTCCATAGAATACTTAGGAGAGACAACCTTTATTCTAATAATAAGGATTCTTGGGATAGATCTAAAAGTTGTTGGCACTCTCCGAGGAATCGTACATTGAAATAAATGTACGTGACCTAGTGTCTCATATGCTTTGAGCATATGGAGTCACAATCAGGCCAATCCAAGTGATAGTCACTGGATTGATGTTAAGAACATCCTTAAGTAACTTAGATGAATTAATGATGATTTCTTATGCTATGGAGAAGGAGAACTTGAAGTGACTGGGTTCACCGCTGCAAGTTTCCAAACCGACAAAAACGACTATAAGTTGTAATAAGGGTACTATATAGTTTCAATAAAGGAAAAGTGAGCTGGAAATCTTCCAAGCAAGATACTGTTACCGAATAAGCAACAAAAGCGGAATATTACTGCAGCTGAGGCAGCAATAGAAGCACTTTAGATCTATATAATCCTAATTGGATTAGGAGTAGTTCTGTTAGCAGCTGAGCTAGGCTACAGCACAGGCTAAGAATTAATGGCCTCATCAACGATCCAAGTATATACTTCAACTATTCATCTGATTCGTTCGGATCATACATCATGGCGATATGATGATCGAATAAATCGCATCAGATGATAACTTTGCAAATCCACTGACGAAAGTAGTTTCTCAGCAGAAATTTCAGTGACCCGTACATAGTTCAAGTGTAGGACACTTGAGTGATTGGCTATAGGCCAAGTGGGAGATTGTTGGACAATTATGACCCGTAGCATCACTATTTGTACAGAAGATGGTGTTGTTGTACAAATTAACTATGTGACAAAGGAAATTACAATTTTATCATTTTTAATTGGATTACCGGGATATATATAAATGATAAAAGTCCATATGATTAGTTTCGGATTAATAAGATATGAGACAATATTAATCTATTAAGGTTTAATCATTAAAAATATCCATAGTCATTGTATTATCGAGATTGGACGTCAATAATGCGGAATATACTAGTATTGCACTTGTGCGCGTTGTGGGAGCATAATAGCATAGTTCTAATATACTTAAGTATTGGATACTTATGCAAGTGTGATAGAAGGTTGTGTTTACCGATGGTACGGGAACAGCTTCGCTCTGGATAGACCCCTCGGAATTCCATTGGTAGTATGACTATGTGTCTATGGAAGTCCGAATCAGGGTAGGTGTATTTGGTCTTAACTTGAGACTTGCATCGCTAATACTTGCGAGAATAAATATACTTTGGTTTTGGTCGTCCAGGGATTTAAAAGGTTACGTGTACGCCTCTTCTGGGTATATTAAAAATCGTAGTGTATTGGGTGTGATGTCAAGATGGAAGTATCACTCCAGTCATATGGAGATGATGATCACGCAGGATACGGAACTAGTACTCTTTATGTACTGCTGTCATCGGGATAATATGACTAGGTCTTGATTATTTGATTATAGAGACTAGTTACCATAGATCCGATATATGATTCGTACGGGGCAGACACAATTCCAGCCCCAGGCCTAGCATGTGACATTCGATACTGGATCGCTATACGCAATACTACGTGTACTACGTCTGACATAGATTATATATTCATTTAAGAATTTCTGGAGAATTGGGTAGGCACGGTGCCTTTGCTAGAAGCCAACCATGTCTTGTAAATCGGTAAAAACGTGGTACCGGGTACCCCACGTGTTCGGATAGTTCGACGAATGGATTACTGCCAACATATCCAAGGATTCCTGGGTCGCTTCCCAAAGATTCACCGATGACGTATGATTCAGATCATAATTACTCTAGG
>SKCR01020332.1:0-35442 GCA_019454045.1 Zanthoxylum bungeanum | reverse complement strand
GACCTTCATTGTTAAGTAAAATAGAGCCCTGTTGGTACATAATAGTTACAGTAAAATAAGAGTTCACAGAAACAAGTTAGTGTACGGATCTAGTTATAATTCCCAAGTCAGGACATTCCAGCTTCAATGTGATCATCACATTATCCTGGGATGTAATGATGGCACACGGAATATCGTTAGGAAATGGTATAATACAGTGGATGAAAGGAGATGGGTATAGTCAGTTAAAGCTGGTAGTTTATAAGGAACTCATAAATCCTGTGATCTATGATAAGATCTGATAAATGCGGTTTATACCCACTTATTCCTACATCCTTAGCTTATTATTTTGTTATGGATCGAGTCATTTAATGTCATTTATAGTTCATTTTATGTCTTTTTTGTAAGAAGCATTAGAACATGAAGAATGGACCAATACGCGTGTTTCGGGACCTATTGGGAGCATCAGACTCAAGAACAGGCAAAATCAGCATCAGCTGCGCACTGAATTTAAAAGGCTATAACGTTTGATCTAGAAATAGTTACGAGACCCATAATATATCGATTTGCATGTACTCAAGAGATCTAGACACTCATATAAAAATCCAGAGAGTTTGCCGCCGTGGCGCCAATCTACCAGCGCCGTGGCGCCCTGCACGCACCAGAAATATTTTTTTTAGGGTTTTTAGATGTTAAATGACCCCAAGGATCTATTATAAATACATTAGTTTATCCAAAACTCAAGGGAGAGGCTAATACACAGCACAATAACACCAAAATACATATTTTAGAGAGATCCAAGGATGAGGATTGAAGAGCGACAAGAGGAGACGAATGCGATGACGTCCGAAGAGGAAGAGATTCAATTCGAGTTTTATCTTCTTGTTTCTTTCTTAGAACTCTAATGATTTCCATTAGATTCATGACTTTTTTTTTATTGTTTTATCTTTAGTCATGAACTACTCCTTAATTCTAGAGGAGGATGATGTAATTGATGCTTGAACCTTATAATTGTTTGTCAATTTTGTTATGAAGGTTTATTCAGTTTATTTGTATTCTCTTGAGTTTAATGCCTTGTGTTTGCTGGCCACAAATATGATGATATATGTTTGAAATCTATCACTCGAGAGATGGGATTTTGAATAGATCTAGAGAATATAACATATGAGTTTATAGAGTTCGAGAGAATATATAAATTCATCTGAAGTCGTTAACATAGAATCACAAAGCATAACGAGTTGGTAACTACTAGATTTTTATAGAGATATCGAAGTTTATAGTTGATGATATTTTCACTGATACTCGAGAGATGGAGTGGATATTTTCGGAGTCTTGACTTATAAACAATATAACTGAACAATGATTAATTGGCATGTCAAATACATATGAGACAGTTAGGTGAAATCAGACTCTAGAATCTCTATCGTATTAGTTCCTCCTATCTAAGTATTTTTATATATTCTTTATTAATTAAATCTTGGTAATTATCGTCTAAATAAAGTTAGGATTATCAATTGTAGTATTTAATGCGAGTTAACGCAATCTCTGTGGGTTCGACACTCTAAAACACATTTATACTAAAACTTGACACCGTACACTTGTGGATATAAAATATCACAACAATATCCAAGTTTAAAGAGGATTCGAGGACGAATCCTATTCAAGGGGGATGAGGGGAATTTGTAACGACTGGTAGTCTCTACTACTGTTGCATTGTAGTACTGTTATATCACGAAATGAGTGATACGTAATATAAATTATGTTCGAGCATACATACATACATTCATGGAACGACTTTGGGGATAAACGGTGAATTATTTGAAACTTCGATGCGAAATTCTACGATGTTCCATTCCGGACAGCCCATGGTATTTGGGCCTCAACTCTCTCATACGAACTTCGATTTTTATGAATTTTATATCGACGGAAAGTTGAGACCGAGATCTAAAACTTTCACGTTGAATATTTTTTGTAAATTCGAACCATAAGTAAGCCGAAAATACAAGTCACAAATCTAGGTGAATAATGCCGTGGACTTATCTAGAAAAGTCTACAAATGTCTCCAAATTTCCACATTTTTCTACAATATTTCAAATATCAAATAACCATTTGTATATAAAGGAAACACTATTCACAAATATAAAAAATGAAACAAATGAGAAGAGAAGACGTGAAGGAGATAAGAATATGAGGAATAAGAAGAAGAAGAAGAAGAATAGAAGAAAAAGAAGAAGAAAAAAAGAAGGAAAGAAGAAATAGAGAAAAGACTTAGCAAGCATGAGAATTTTGGAGGATGAGGAAATACAAGAAATAAGGTAAGATTATTTTTGACCCAAATTTTGGATTTTAAATTTAGAATATTAGAGATGATTTATTAATGGTAGAAACATGTTTGGTTTTGTCATTGGTTGAGCTAAGTAAGAATTAAAGCTTGGTAACCTAGATTTGAGTTATTAAGATCATGAAGTTAAAAAGTTGAATTAGATGAGAAGTAGTGATATTAGTGTGTTTCTACATGGAAGTTTATGGTATTGGTGAGAAAAAGTTGAAATATAGAAGAATGGAAGTGTATTTGAGCCTAAGGACTTGAAGATGTTGTTTTCAGGCCTGGATTTTGGCCTTGAGTCGCGACGCAAACCACCACGCGTCGCGACACATTCCGGGAAATTGGTGAAGATCGGCTTCTGGTGTATACGCGTCACGGCACGTACTGGAAAACCAAGGCAGTTCGTTTATGGATTCAAGCGCGTCGTGACGCGCAATGCTTTGCGTCGCGACGCGAAGACCAGAATTACCCCAAAATAGTTTTAAGCCATCCCAGTTCCATCCCAACATGTTAGAGTCCGTCTTATAGGTCTTGTATCAGTTCATATTTATACTTTCCATCAAGTCTCAAGCATGATAAACCTTGTATCTATAACATATTGATATAATAGTAAACATAGTAAGTTCCGAAGCTCATTTTACAATGTATATGCTAATCAAGTTTCCAATCATAGATTATCCACAAGAGCCGCAAATCTCTTCGATAAGGGATCCAATGCCAGCCAGATTCTAAAAACTGTGAGTGGACACTACTCTTTTAAATTAGCATTCGTTTTATATTTTTATAACATACTTATTTTTTTTACACTTTAGGGCGTTATATTAATTTTTTTACAGTTATTTCATGAAAATTTATGATTTAAGTTATGTTTGAGAAAGAAATATTTTTAAAGCATGACTTTATGGTTTTTCGAGGCATGAGGGAAAAACCTACCTCAGTATGTAACTTGTACAGACATTGAATTGACGGACAACACATATGCACAAGTAGAGGACTGGGGGGACGACGATACGTAACGACCCCAGATCCTAGTTCAGGACTAAGGATGACAGATGCCCCTAGATCCTAGTTTCAGAGCTTGGAGGGTAGCATAGATCCGCACCCCCAATTCTAGTTCAGTGGCTTGGGGGACGGCGATACGCAACACCCCAAGACCAATAGTTTCAGGGACAAGAGTGACATGCTTGGGGGACAGCGATACGTGATTCCCCAAAGTCATGAATTTGTTTCCCTGGCTCTAGTTAGGTGTATGGAGGGACGACTATACGTAACGCCCCCATACGTAAGGTTTTCAGAGACAGTTACATATTTCAAAAATAGCTTCCAAACACAGTTTTCAGAAAAAAGATTTTTAGAAAAGAAAGTTTTCAGAAAACAACAGTTTTATAAGAAGTTTACAGAAAAGAGATGTTTTACAGAAAAAGTTTAAAGAGATTTTCAGAAGAAACCCAAAGCTTTCAGATAGAAAAGAGTTTTTGTATAGAGTTATTCTTTAACTTTAGTTTTAAGAACCTATATTTTTATAATAGTATTTCAGTTTACGTCCACTCACTAAAATCGTATAACGATCTAACTCCCACTCCCAGTTTCTTGTTTTGCAGGAATACCCATAGGACAAGCTCGAGAGGATGGATACTTAAGACAGTCACTGGGGTGTTGAGTCCACCAGGTTGAATCAGAGTCCAGTCAAGTCAGTGTCAGAAAATATTATGCATAATATAGTTGTTAGTAAAGAATATTCATGTAAAAACTTATAAGAATTTATTATTAAAGTTAAATTATGTAATGAACTCGAGTTTTTAGTTTGTAAAGCATTATGAGATCTTGATGTTGAGTGGGGCTTTGGTCCCGTGCATGAGTTCTTACATAAGATGAGTTTAATATTGTTAGAAAGTCAGAGGTTCATGGGGATAATACGGTTTATTCCCTGCCGGTAGCATCTCCAAGATTGAGGATGTTACTCTTGGATTCTTATATATAAAATAAATAAATAAATAAATAAATAAAAATTTCATCTTGGCAGAACGTCTTTTTATTGTGTATCACACTTATTTTAAAACGAGCATCAATTTGGAAAATAGGGTTTAATTCAAATTATCAAACCACTTAATTGTGTCACATTAGCCTTTTTATTTTATTTTATTTATTAGTTATTTTTTATGTGCGTAAGTTATGGGGTTTCCATTTGATTCAAATAATCGAATTAATGTTTTACTATTTCTGAAATCAAAAGTTATTAGAATTCATAAGTACCCTGTTCATGAAGAACTCACAAGTCTACTCTTTTAATTTTTCTCTAGCAGACAAAAAAAATCTCACGTCAAAAGTTTCATTGGGTTAGAGTGAGATTGTTTTAGGGTTTGATATTTATACTTTTCACTAAAAAGTCTCACACAATTACACATATAAAGAAATCTTTCAAAATAAGTAAGTTTTTCAATACCATAAGACTTTTGATTACTTGTTTAAAGTCTTGATTGAATACCACTAGATTTGAACACCCTATTTAACAAATCATAATCGTTTTAATGGAATATTACAAGACTTTTTAGGTTATTTAAAAATCTTAATTGAATACCACAAGACTTGTTTAACTCAAAATAGTCTTTTAAAATCTCAATTGAATACACCCATAATAATAAAATATTGTTATTACATTCTATACTATCAATGTCAATCGGGATGACAATCGAAATGTATCGTTTCGATTATAATTCGGGATTAAAAAAATTATCCCTGATGTCTACAGATTTTTTAAATCGAATCGAATCAAATTTTTTTTATTCAAGATATTTTTTTGTCCAGAAATCCGATTAGAATTTTCTGCAAACTCTAAATAGCTGCAAGAACCTAATGGGTAATGATGAAAGAATTATGACCTAATAGATAATTATGAAAAATATTAGAGACCTAAAGGTCACTATTTCTAAAACTTATTAGGAGTGGTAATGAGTTAGGCCGGTCCCGAACTTTGATAAGTTCGGCCTGAGTCCGAGAAATAATATTCAAGCCTTGGCTTGGGAAAAGCCCAGCTCGAGCTGTTATCGGGCCGACCCGTCTCGAACTCGGGCTTTACCCGACCCGATTTTTTAATACAATTATATATATATATATATATTATTTTTCTTAAGCCCGGGCCATGCTTTTTGAATGAGCCCGATTCGGGCCCGAGCCAGAGCCAAATTTTTAATTTTAAAACTCGGCCCGGACTTTTTTGATCTCGGGCAGGAACAAAGCCCGAACGGGCCGGACCGGGTTGAGATTTTTTTGACATGTATAAAAAGTATATCTTACTTGTAATATGCTAAATATCAGACATAGAGATGTTACTTTCCTCGAGAGAAAATACCACGTCAAACAGCTTTTTTCTCAGTCATTGTCCAAATGAAATGGTAATTAAAAAAAAAAAAAAGCAGCCATCCGTGAAGGACCGGCAGCTCTTGAAAAATCACCTTTTTATATGTCTTCCTCTTACACCATCATCAAAACCAAACAAATCTCTCTTAAATGTCCAAACACTAAACCAACAAACACAACTTTTTTTTTATTTGCAAAATGACCCACAGATTTTCACTTTTTTCTCTTTACTCCTCTCTTTAAGCCTTCAATTCATCTCTTCATTTGCAACCATAAGCTTAGGCTCGACTCTCTCAGCTTCAAACTTGAACCAATCTTGGCTGTCACCGAACAGCACGTTCTCTCTTCAATTCATTCAACAAACGCCCACTTCTTTTATCCCCGCCGTCACTTATTCCGGCGGAGTTTCCGTCTGGACCGCCGGAAAAACTCCCGTTGACTCATCTGGGTCGTTTCAGCTTCACCCCACAGGCACCCTCCGCCTCATCAACGGCTCCGGTGCAGTCATCTGGGACTCCAACACACAGCGTTTCAATGTCTCCTCTGCCTCTATTGATGACTCTGGCAACTTCGTGCTTCTCAAAAACGACGGCGTTTCCGCCTGGTCCTCGTTTGATAACCCCACTGATACTATCGTCCCTTCGCAGAATTTCACTTTTGGGAAGAATTTGCGATCTGGTTATTATTCTTTTACTCTGCAGAGATCAGGGAATTTGACTTTGAGGTGGAATGATAGCATCGTTTATTTCAATGAAGGTTTGAATTCAACTATCAACTCAAATTTAACTTCACCAATTTTAAGGTTACAGCCTGTTGGAATTTTGTCTATAGTTGATGTTACTTTGCCTAGTCCTGCTATTATTGCTTATAGTAGTGATTATGCTGAGGGTAGTGATATATTGAGGTTTCTGAGATTGGATAGTGATGGGAATTTGAGGATTTACAGTTCTGGTAGAGGTAGTGGGATTATAGATAGAAGATGGGCAGCTGTTGCTGATCAGTGTCAAGTTTTTGGGTATTGTGGGAATATGGGTATTTGTGGTTATAATGATTCAAGTTCGGATCCCGTATGTGAATGTCCAAGTCAAAATTTTGAGTTTATTGATGGGAGTGATAGTAGGAAAGGGTGTAAGAGGAAAGTAGAGATTGAGAGTTGTCCTGGGAGTGCTACAATGTTACAGTTGCTACATACGAAGTTCTTGACATTTCTGCCTGAGTTAACTTCTCAGGTTTTTTTTGTGGGGATATCAGCTTGTAGATTGAATTGTTTAGTTACTGGTTCTTGTGTTGCATCCACTTCGTTATCTGATGGAACAGGGCTGTGTTACTTGAAAACCGGATTTTGTTAGTGGATTTCAGAATCCAGCGCTTCCTAGTACTTCGTATGTTAAGGTATGGGACCGGTGTTACCAAACCCCTCTGGTTCTTTCCAGGTTGAGGGGAAAAGCAAGAGTTGGAGATTGAAAGCGTGGATTGTTGTAGTTGCTGTTCTGGCTACCTTCTTTGTTTTGGTTGTGTTGGAGGGTGGATTGTGGTACTGGTGCTGCAGAAATAGTCCTAAATTTGTTGGTTTATCAGCACAATATGCGCTGCTTGAATATGCTTCTGGGGCGCCCGTGCAGTTCTCATATAAGGAGCTGCAACGTTCAACAAAGGGGTTTAAGGAGAAGCTTGGAGCAGGAGGGTTTGGGGCTGTTTATAGAGGGGTTCTTGCTAATCGAACAGTCGTAGCAGTGAAGCAACTAGAGGGGATTGAGCAAGGTGAAAAACAGTTTAGGATGGAGGTTGCTATGATTAGTAGCACTCACCATTTAAATTTGGTGAGATTAATTGGGTTTTGTTCTGAGGGGAAGCATAGGCTTCTGGTATACGAGTTCATGAAAAATGGCTCTCTTGATAATTCCTTTTCGCAACCGAAGAGCAATCGGGGAAATCGTTGAATTGGCAGAGTAGGTTTAACATTGCTCTTGGAACTGCTAGGGGAATCACATACCTTCATGAGGAGTGTCGGGACTGCATTGTTCACTGTGATATAAAGCCTGAAAACATCCTTTTGGATGAGAATTACAATGCCAAAGTGTCTGATTTTGGCCTTGCAAAGCTCGTAAATCCAAAGGACCATAGACACAGAACATTGACGAGTGTTAGAGGGACAAGAGGATATTTGGCACCAGAATGGCTGGCAAATCTTCCAGTCACCTCGAAGTCTGATGTGTACAGTTATGGAATGGTTTTGTTGGAGATAGTGAGCGGGAGGAGGAACTTTGAAGTCTCACAAGAAACTAATCGAAAAAAGTTCTCCTTGTGGGCATATGAAGAGTTCGAGAAAGGTAACGTTGAGGGCATTGTCGACAAAAGGTTAGCAGGTGAAGATGTGGATATGGAGCAAGTCATAAGGGCAATTCAAGTGAGCTTTTGGTGCATCCAGGAGCAACCATCTCAGAGGCCAATGATGGGAAAAGTGGTGCAAATGCTAGAAGGAATTGTGGAGATGGAGAAGCCACCGGCACCAAAGGCATTGACTGAAGGGCCTGCTGGTGGAACCAGCATCTATATGAGTAGCAACACTAGTGCTCTCTCAACTTTTGCAACTTCAGCACCAGCTCGATCTTCATCGTCATCAACTCAAACTGGAGTTTCGGCTTTAGTTTCAGAGAGGAACATTGAAAGGGCATCATCATCCCTTTTACGATCATCAGACCCAAACTGAAGCACATCTCACATCAAGGTACCAGTGTTAATCGTATGTAATTTTATCATTATTGTGCAATACCATCAACTATTAGTTGCCTGCAAAAATTCTATTCAGTCCATGTGCATTCAACAAAAATGTAAATAGTATTGCTTTGGTTTATTGTAGCCATGTTAATTTTCTATTACCTTTTGATAAATAATCTAAAAGCTGCATCACATGTCCTTGACTGGGGAGTATTTAGGGGGATATTTTAGGCCAAATTTCTTGTGAGGTTTGGTGAAATTTCATTTCCAACACAATCTGATTATAATGTACATGCACATGGGTGTGCATAAAAGTCTTGTGATGGTAATTTCAAACCTGCCTGCTTCATAAGCTTAAAATTTGTTTCGAGTCTTTTTTTTTTTTTTTTTTTTGTTTTACCCACTCGTGGTAGCCCAATGATATTCATAATCTTAACAAAACTTGATTTCGAAACTTCACATGTTCATATGAAATTAAGAATGCGGATATAGATATTTCCTGAATAGACTTTCGGTTTTAACATTGGAGATGTCTGAATAGCAATGTTTTCAGAATCGGATTGGTGATCCAAAAGATTAATGGGTCACAGGTTCAACCGGCAGACGTTATAAATAATTTTACTTAATTAAAAAAATTACAAAAATAAAATTTTCTTTTTGGTTTTATAAATTAAAAAAAAAAACCGAACCGGTTCGGTCGGTTTCAACCGATTTTTTTACATACTGGTTTTTTACGTGTGATGGACTGGATTTATGGCCGGTCCCTGATCCGGTTATTAAAACACGGCTGAATAGTATTACAAATGTATTTTAAAATTATAGCAATCATAAAAAAATGAGGGAAAAAATAAGGACTTAGATTCAGTGTTCAATTTTATTTTGTGTCATTTTTTTAAAAAAATTATGATCGATAATTATTGGATAAGTGTACGGGTCAATTTGGGCAAGAGGCATTTTCGTTTTTTCACAACAGGGCCTAAATTCCTTCAATCAGTATCCGGCCTAAAATTGAAAACCCAAATTCCTTTTATTTTGGGCCTGGACAGCTCATTGGTGCTCCGAATATATCCCATCGAAAAACATCTCTTCCTAATAATTACTCCCCGCGTAATTAGCGATTCACCACGAAAGCCAATTGTTTAAACATGTTAGTAGGGCCCACCATCATAAATGCGGTCCTTATTCCAACAGAATAGACTATTCTTTAGCCTATAAAAAGAAACATAATTCATTATGATTCATTGAAGCTTAAGCACTCTTACTTGTATGCATGGCAGAAAAGCCCGGGCCCTGAAAATCGAGCCCGACCCGGCTCGGCCATTTAAGCCCGGGCCCGGCCCGGCCCGGGCTTAAATAATTAAAAAAAAAAACCCCTTGACTTCATTTTGCGTTCAGCCGTTCACCCATACCCATTTCTTGATTTCTTTTGCCAAGTGATGAGTGGTATTTATATCACTATTTCCCACTCATTGACCTAATGTTTTGTCTTGTTTTTCGAGTTTTATGAACGTTTTGATGTGTTTTGTTGTTCTTTTGCAGATAAATAAAGTTTGGACAGCACTGGAGGCAATTTGGGGCAAAACCGGTCAAAAATGCGTCAACAGAAAAATTCCTTCTTCTGCGCGTCGCGACGCGACGCTTGGAGACTTGCGCGCCGCGACGCCCAGCGTGCACCGGAGATGCTAAAATGCGCCCTGGTCAACGGGTCAACAAGTTGAAAAGTTTGACTTTGCTAACATGCGCCTGCCACGTGTCACCATCACAACGGAGATGCTAACATGCGCCGTGCCACGTGTCAAGATCTCATTGCTTGGCCGGCCACCGCCATTACGTGTCATGCCACGTGTCGCCACGTCAGCGTCCACATCAGCAGCCACGTCAGCAAGTCAACCGAGTCAACGAGCCACGTCATCATCAGCCAATCACAGCGCGCCACGTGTCAAGCTCTCATTCGTCCGACGGCCGCCGCCCCACGTGTCATGCCACGTGTCGCCACATCAGCACGATGACGTAAGCAATGACGTCATGAACAGTAGACACGTCAGCATGACGTAAGCGATGACGTCATGAACAGTGCCAAGTCAACGGGTCAAATCTGAGTCAACCAACCAGCGCGTGACACGTGTCACTGTAGCGCGCGGCGCGACGCTCGCCCAGCGTCGCGACGCGCTAACCCCATCCGCGCCTATAAATAGAGGGCGAGATTTCAGAATTCAGTGTCCAGTCCTCTCTCTTCAAATCTTCCTAAAGAGAGAGTTTCTCTCTCTAAAAGTCTTTAGTTTTTACTTTTTTTTTACTTTTGTAAATAATTTTTAATTATTTTTTGTAATAGTATTAGTAATTTATTTTTACTATTTACTTTCTTTTGCAGTTTTTACTATTTACTATTTACTTTTTACAGTTTTTACTATTTACTTTTTACTTTTTACAGTTTTTACTATTTACCGTGATGCGGTAATTTCTTTATGTTCGGGTGAAAGGTAATTTCTTTTACTATTACTATTTAGATTAATCTCCCTTAAAATAATATATTTACTATTTAAATTGGACTTAATCAGGATACCGCCAGATTGGTCGGTGAATAATAAAACATATATTCCGCCTTTATGGCTGGTTATTTTGGTTCCGCCTTTATGGCTGGTTATTTTGGTTCCGCCTTTATGGCTGGTTATTTTGGTTCCGCCTTTATGGCTGGTTGATATTAATCACAAGTTTTTATATTATTTTAATGGGAGATATCTAAATAAGTAGTAGTAGGATTAATTCCTTTTACCTTAACATTTTATTTTATTTTACTTTTCAGTATTTTTATTTTATGTCTTTTATTTTTGTGTTTTTATTAGTCCTAGTTATGTGTTAGTTATCTAGGGGTTGTGATGACTTTTAATATCAATAGTTTATAAGGGATTATTTTATAGTTTGGATAATTAATAAGTTTACTTATTAAGTCTTAAGCTTAATGCTTCTTATTGTCTGATCACCAATAAGATTGAAATGGTAAATCTAAAATGAACTAGACATAGGGATTTTAGGTTTCAGCCTTAGACTTCATAGCCCACGATCTTCCTTGAGGATAGATAACCCTTTAATAGATTTCCTTACAGGATAGGAATATACCTGTCGGGCGGGGGTAGCCATAATTGGAACTTAGACTTAATGAATCCAGGTAATGTGGTTGACATAGGAATATGGTTCAATTGGGTTATACTGGGTATTTGTAGTTGACCATCGGAAGAGGCTTTTACATAATTTAGTGTTCCAGGTTAGTAAACTGATTTATTACACAAACATAAAATAATCACTTCATCTTTTAAATGATACTTAAAAGAAATCACAACCTTATATCTTTTTATCTGTATTTTCCTTAGTATTTTCTTTTATCTTTTTATTTATTTATTTAGTAAATCTACAATCAACCAAATCAATCAAGCAATCAATTCCATTTTCCCTTTAATTAGATATTTGTAATTAAATAGATTCAATAATTAATAACAACGGTAGGAATTAAGTCCTCGTGGGATCGATATTTTTTATACTACTTGAACGATACGTGCGCTTGCGTTATACGTGTGTGTTTACGCCGGTCACCAAGCCCTAAATCGTCTCTTCTCTTTCGCCGAATTGCCTACCTGGCTACCTTCAGCCTTCAGGCTTCAGCCTCTGCCTCCTTCTGAACTCTCACCTCACGAAAACCTTAACACAGCCTTCTGCCCCCCTGTCCCTTCGGCCTTCAGTCTTCACCAGTTAACCCATTTCTACCAAGCCCTAATCTCTAATCTCTTTCGCCCTTAAGCCTTCAGAAAATCAGAGGTTCAGCAAATCAGAGGACAATGAATTCATCTATATTCATCTCCTCGTCTCATCGTTCGTCGGTTCAGCAAATCGTCTAAGCCTTCAATCATTCATCAGCTCGACAACTCGTCTTCAATATTCATCTCCTCGTCTCATCGTTCGTCGATCACAGGTGTGGATTATATATTATTTATATTATTTTTGTGTGTCCAATTTTCTTAGTTTTATATGAATCTATTCTGATTGACTGATTCTGATCATTTCTGAATCAGATTGTTAAAATTTGAAATCTAGGTTTTGATTCTGAAAATTATTTTATAAGGACTGTCGATTCTCTGTTGACATTAGGTTGATTTATGGAATGACATTGGATACTTGAAATTTATGGTATAAGATTGCTAGAGTATTTGTTAGGGTGCGATTGTGCGAATAGCTCTTGCCTCTTTCTTTGTTTCTATTTTGTTTATCCATCTGTAGTTTGCTGCCATGCTGCTGTTATTATATTGTCTAAAAAGCTCATCATGTAAGTTTTTATTGAGTTTAGCTTCTGGTTTTTAAACCTCAGCTGAATTCAATTTTATCTCTGGGATGTTAGTAATTAGTGTGTGTGGTATTCTTTTTGGGCTTCCATATTGTTGATTCATTTTTTGTCTTCAGAATTTGTTATGTCTAACTTAGAAGAATCTACGACTATTCGGGTGCCAAATTCCCCTGTGTTTCTTAATGGTCTCGAAGATGTACGCCAGGATAGTGATGAAGAAAATGAGATCCTTGATATTGAAGATGGAAAAATAGATGAAGATGGTAACAAAAGAAAGGGGGTAGCATTAGAAAATATGGATAATAAGAGACGACTGACATCAAGATGTTGGGATCATTTTACGAAGATTACTGTTAGTGGGAAATTAAAGGCCAAATGTAATCACTGTGCTAAGTTATTGAGTGCTATGTCTGAAAGAGGTACCAGTCACTTAAATAGACACATCAAGAATTGTTATACTAAAAAACAAGCTAAGTTTGAAGATACAGTCCAAAAAACTCTTAATGTTATAAAGCAAGAAGATGGAACAACTTCTGTTGAGCTTAGATCATTTGATGTAAATATTGTCCGTCAAAAAATTACGTCATTGGTTATAAAGCATGGGCTGCCACTTAAGTTTGTTGAGTATGATGCTTTTAATGACTTGATGAGTTATTGCAACCCTTTGGTGAAGAAGATGTCCAGAAACACTTTAAAGGCTGAGATTTTCAAGTTGTATAAATCAGAAAAGGGGAAAACAATGAGTTTGTTGAATATTAATGACAGCAGGGTTGCCATTACTACTGACATGTGGACTGCTAGTAACCAAAAGAGAGGGTATATGGTTGTTACAGGACATTTCATTGACAACTCATGGCATTTACAAAGTCGAGTCTTAAGGTAATTTATTTTTTATTTTTGTAAAATATGATGTTTAACTTATTTGTTGAATATACTAACATTTAATTACAAACATTATGTATATGTAGGTTTATATATGTACCATACTGCTGAGTGTCTATCTCAAGTTTTACTTAAATGTATGATGGATTGCAATGTGGATCGAAAGTTGTCAACAGTTACTTTGGATAATTGTTCAACTAATGACGCAATGGTAGAAAGATTGAAGGGAATGCTTTCATCTGAATCTATGGTATTGGGTGGTAAATTATTTCATATGAGGTGTGCAGCTCATATTTTGAACCTAATTGTAAAGGATGGTTTGACCGTGATTGAAGGAGGTATTGCAAAGATTAGGGAAAGTGTTGCTTATTGGAGTAGCACACCAAAAAGGGTTGAAACTTTTATGATGTCTGCTCGTCAATCATTCAGTAAGACTGAAAGGAAGTTGGTGCTTGATTGCCCTACTAGATGGAATTCTACATTTGTCATGCTTGATGTTGCAGTTCATTACAAAAAGTTTTTCCTCGAGTGCAACAAATTGAGCCTCATTATAAATGTTTGCCATCTGATGCGGAATGGGAGATGGCTGAAAAAATGTTAGAATATTTACGTCCATTTTATTTGTTGACGGAGATGTTTTCAGGTACGAGCTATCCTACAGCCAATATGTTTTTTCCATTGGCTTGTAAAATGAGGATGTCTTTGATGGAGTGGCAAATGTCTCCTATTCCTCAAGTTAAACAAATGGCTTCTATTATGATTGCCAAGTTTGAGAAATATTGGCAAGAGATTCATGGGGTGTTGGTTATGGCTGTCGTTCTTGACCCAAGGTTTAAGATGATGTTAATTGATTATTATTTTCCAAAGATTTATGGCGTGGGTGTTGCAGGGCAAATTTTGAGAGCACGTCAACTTTCTGAAGAGATAGTTAAACACTATGAAGCTAAGTCTGTAGGTGGTGGTGAATCTTCTACTTCCAATGTTCATTCCCATAATATTGTCACCGTTGATTCGTCTTCTTTTTTAGATTTATCTGACTTTGATTCTTTTGCCACTCAAAGCAATCATATGAAAAGATCAAAGTCCGATCTTGAGAGGTACTTAGAGGAGCCATTAGTTGCTAGAACTCCAGACTTCAATATTTTGAATTGGTGGAAGACAAATAAAGGAAAATATCCTATTTTGGCTGAGATAGCTAAAGATATATTAGCCATTCCTATTACGACTGTGGCATCAGAGTCTGCTTTTAGTACCGGGGGGAGACATTTGAGTCCACATCGTGCCAGATTACATCCTGACACATTGGAAGCAATAATGTGCACTCAAAATTGGTTATGGGCTTCTGAGCGAGGTATAAGACTGTACTGATGGTTTCTTAATTATTTATTTTCTTTGATTTACATGTTTTAACACTTTTTCTCATTAGGTCTTATTCCTGAAGAACTTATAATTTCTGGAGAGGAACTGATGGGTGAAGTTGAAGAAGACTTTGAGCCACAAGAGTTGGATTAGTTTGATCATTGATGTATTAGTTGTGGCATTTGGATAATTAAAACTTTTGATGTATTTATTTTTGGTATTTGGATTGTTAGTTTATGCCTTTATGGATGGCACATTGAAACTTTTGATGTATTTATTTTTGGTCAATGCGTATGACTTTTGACATATCTACCAAGGGTAAATATATTGGTATGTGATGAATAGTACTTTGTCAAAATTTTGTACTTGTGTCATATATAGAATGCAAAGATTTACACTAATCCTAGCAACTGTGCCCCATGTTGAGTTTTCATCTTCCAATAAGTACTTCCATATGCACCAACTTCCTATCATTGTTGAATGTTTTTAAGCCATTCTGAGTTTTTTATGTGGTTGGTACATCAAAAATCTGTAGTGTTTGCTTGATATCTTGTTTTACATGATAACATATAGCTTTTGCCATGAGTTGTCGACATCTTAAACAAATTTTTTCTTTTTTCTTTTTCTCTTTTTCTTTTTTCAGTTTTTCGTTTTCAGTTGTAAGTATACTTTCTGTGATACCAACTTTAGGTTACAACTGAACAAATAACATAGAATAGCTTGGCTGCCACAGCACACTAAAAAGCAAGTAATTAATCAAATAAATTGAATAATACAAGGTAAGAAATAAAAACACTAAAATGTGCGGAAAAGTGGTTAATATGACCTATTCCTCTATCTTACATTGCGGCTTCAACTTGGTGATGATTAATTGACACAACAAACTGAAGAAAGAGGCAGCAATTGGCAATAATGCCAAAATCAATTTTTTTTTTAAATAAATCGGGCTTGGCCCGGGCCCGAGCCCGGCCCGGAAGAGGCTCGGGCCGGGCTTTTGCCGGGCCCGGGCCAATTTTTTTCCAACCGGGCTCGGGCCGGGCTTTTACAAGCCCGGCCCGAGCCCGGCCCGTTGCCATGCATACTTACTTGAGCTATCAAAGCCTCTCACCCTCTAAATACCAAGCCATCACCCCTACACGACAGTCCACGGAGGTCAAGGTAACCTCAGACCTTCATATTCCATTATTTACCGCTCATCTTCACTATTGACTTGAGCGTCAGAGCGCTTACTGCGCCCACCACACGAGTGGGTAGAGGCTCCCCACTCACTCTACCTTTGTTTTGCAGAATCGCTAGTGCCCCATCATATAAATTTTCGATTGTGGACTGAAGGCGAAATCCAGTGTCTACAATTTGGCACCCACTGTGGGGCCTTAGCGATTTATTGCAAGCGAAGATCTCTCCAATCTATGGTCCTTACAAACGTAGCTACTCATGGCTTCAAGCAGCGAACGAATACCAGATCTCGTGGCCGCTCAATTGGCCATTATCCAAGAACGATTATTAGTTTTAGAGGAGGAAAACTCAGTCATGCGAAACTCCAACACAACCCTTCAAAAGCAATTGGAGCAGATTTCTTCACCCTCCCAACGACGCGAGGCTACATATCGCCTCAATAATCATGCCATTCAATCTAATCTTGGAAGCATTCAAATATGAGATACTCCTGAAGGGCCAATCTGTATGTAATGACTATATCGATAGACACCGACGTAGTTCGGCTTATAGTATTTATCTACGGCAACGAGAATGCAACTTCGGATTTTTAGTGGAATAACCTGAAGTTAATAATTCAGAATATTTAATTAAAGAGTTTAATTAATATTCCGGGATTATTGAGCTCGGAATTGTAGGTCCATTTGGTCCCCGTGTTAGCTCGAAAAACTGTAGCAAATTAAATAAAATTGGATAGTCCAATTATATACTCACATATATATTATTATTAATATGATTAATAATATATTTATCACAAATGAGACTTTATGTTAAATTTAATATAAAGTTTTCATTAAATAAATGATTATGAGATAATTATTTAATTTATTAATAAAAGTTTTTAATTTTTAAATTATGTTTTATAATTTAATATATCATTTTGAAAATGAATAAATTTAAAATTTGATTTTGAAACTCTTCATTACAAAAATGACAGTTACATTATTTTATTAAGTAACATGTTAAATGTCATTATGATGACATTAATCATCGAAATTTTGGTGTTATATTTTCCCTACGGCCTACCGAATAATGCAAAGGGTTTGGGGGGTTATTTTTGTAATTTAGTTGCAAACTTGATAACTCAAAACCCTAACTGTAAAAGGAAAAAATATGTTTTTCTTTTTAGGATAATCTCATTCTCTAACCCTAGCCTCAATTGTTCTTATTTTTGTCTCAAATGTTTAAAGAAAAAGTGGAAGAACAAAAAGGAAAAACATTGTGTGTGACAAAATAATTCTCTAAAGTGTCTAGAGATTTAATCTTTTGTAAGTGAAGCCCACACTTCTATTTACTGGTTGCGAGATATAGCACGATAGACTTTTTGGAAATCAAACCAAAAACACATTCTCTCATTCCCTTATACTCACGAAAGTGAGCATAAAATTCTACTCACTGCCTTCACCTTCACTATATATTTGTGGGTTGTTTTTATTGTGTTTTTTCCCATAAATGTTTTTGGAATAAAGGGATATTTTATGGACGTTTTAGGGATATTTTGGAGTGATTATATCGTCCAAAATAGTAGCAGAAAAATAGCAAACAGGCAACACAAAAATAGTGAGTTGTGTGCACGAAATGGAGTGTTTTTGGAGTGCAAAACAGTCTAGTTTTTAGGCTGCTGTTCAGGGTTGTTCAAGGGCTATTCGGGGCTAGAAAAATTATGAAAAACAGAAGCAAAACAAGTCTAAAAGAATGTAATTTTCTGAAATTTTTCTATAAATACCCCTTAGTTCTACTACTACTAAACCGGTTATCCGTTATACTGTTGGCAGATTCGGTGAACTAGTAAACCGGTTAACGTGTAACCACAAAAAGATTTTAATATTTGATATTAATGAGTGATTAAGTTGAGATATAGATAAATTAGAGGTATATGATATTGATAATTTATCGAGAATGAAAAATATTTTAAAAGTAACACGCTTTCGCTGCATTTGCCCCAATACGTTGGGCGTAAGTTCAAAATTTAAAATTAAACGTAAATTTTAATGAGACCCACTGCTCTATCACATGGTTGAACACCATATTAAGTGGGTAAAAAAACAGACTTTGAGGTGTGAAGAACATTACTTTAAGATATTAATTGTCTCTACTATTTTGCTTCAGGGTAAGGCAATATATCTTTACGATATAATAAAATTTAGAATTTTAAGAACAACAAACTTCTGTAAAATTTATGAAGTACGTTTATAAAGAAAATAGGGAATTGAGAGAGAGATTTTTATGAATATAAAACACATATATATATATATAAGGGTAGGATTCTGGCAATTGTAGTTGAATAGGCACATTTTCAGACCAACCAATATGTTTAAAATTTTGAATCAAATCAATTGTAAAAACAGTTAATAAATACAAAATTATTAAACATAACTTTGAATTTTTTTAGTATATTATTATACACACAAGCACGTGCCAAGTGTCCAAGTGCTTAACAGAAACCGAACTTGATCAAAACCGAAACTGAACCGATTAACAATTCAGTGGTTCTAAGTTCAGTTTTGATTTTTCAAAATTTAAGAACTGAACCTCGAACCATACCGGAACCTAATTTAGAATCGAATCGAAACCGAAACTTAAGAATCAAACTGCCAAACTGAATCGCAGAACCGAACCGCAAAATCAAACCACAGAACTAATAAAATTTATTAATTAATTAAGATAATATTTGTTGTCCAAATAATGTCATTAAACAACAAATCAACATGCTTCAACCAAATCAAAGGACAAAACCGGAAAACTACATGCAAAACCCTAAAACATAGAAACCATAAAAACCTGATAAATCCAAGTCGAGATAATACTCTGTCCTTAAGAACTTATTAGCCTCCGTCTCTGGTGCTTAACGGATTCGAGTTGGCCAATATTCTCTCAGGATGACTTGGTTGCTTCTTGTTCAAGGAGCACTCCTTAACAAGTATTTGAACTTGGAATATGGTAGAACTCTCTCTCAAAACAAATGGAAAACTTGACTCTTAAATTCGGATTGTCTTATGTATGTCTTAATTGGACATAGAGCCTCCTTTATAAAGGCATGGAAGAGTGCCAATGGGGCACCCCTTGGGGTGGGGTGCAACCCTCCAAAGGGTTGTACCCCTCTCATGCACCCATTGCATCCAAAAGACATATATATCCTTAATGAATATTTAAAGAATTTCCAATAATCCCCCACAATTCTTCAAATATTCATGTAGACACTTGAGAGAGTTACCATGAACTAAAGCTGCATCGAAATAGGTAGCTTTCGCATTGAACCTTTCATAGTGAATGACAATCAGATTTGCTTGGAAAACTAGTGACCCATAGTTTTGAACTGTTCTGCCGTTGGTGTAAACCAAGACAACTGCCAACACACAGCTTTACTTCGACCATTTTCCCGTTCTACGGTTGTGTTCATTTCGGCCCTGAACAACGGTCCCAGATTCATCAAGTACTTTAGGGTGACCCGCCTTTAAAAGTTCCCATGGAAGCAGCCTCACTTCTTACTTGAAATAGATGATCTACTATGAAGAGCTAATCTGTCTTTACCCCCATTAGGACTCATCTCCTAATATAGTGATCATTAAAAGCCTTAGCTTATCCTAACCAATGACAGACAACACTCATCGTCATTATCGGAATGGGAAAGAGTACAAAACTCTTCAGTGCTTATTTTGAATTGCACAAAGTTTCAGTTGTCCCTTTTGAACCTAGATCTTGGGATCTCCAGTCAGCTAGGTTGGGTTTCCACAGTGACAATTCTTAATTTATAGGCTTCAAGCCCATTCCCCTCGATGACTTCTCAACTTGCTCTCGAGGTAAACCTTTAGTTAGTGGATCCGCTAGGTTTTCCTTCGACTTGACATAATCGATCGTTATTATGCCACTTGAGAGCAGTTGATGTATGGTATTATGTCTCCGACGTATGTGTCGGGACTTACCATTATATATTGTATTTTAGGCTCTCCCAATAGCCGATTGGCTATCACAATGTATGCTAATCGCTGACACCGATTTGGGCCAACTAGGAATATCCTCCAAGAAGTTTCTAAGCTATTCTGCTTCTTCCGCTATTTTGTCTAATGCTATGAACTCTGATTCCATAGTAGATCGGCAATACATGTTTGCCTCGAGGATTTTCATGACACGGCTGCATTACCAAGTGTGAAAACATATCTACTCGTAGATTTGGAATCCACCGTATCAGATATCCAGTTAGCATCGCTGTATCCCTCTAGTACAACAGGATATCTCTCGTAATGTAGTCCATATTTTGAAGTTTCTCTCAGATACCTCAAAACTCTTATAATGGATTTCTAGTGGTTATGTCCTGGATTGCTCGTATATCTACTAAGCCGGTTCACAGCTTGAGCGATATCTAGTCGTGTGCAATTCGTGAGATACATCAGACTTCCGATGATTCTCGAATACTCTAATTGCGATACACTTGAACCAGTATTCTTTGATAGATGAAGAGTGATGTCTATAGGGGTTCTAGCCACACTTAGATCCTCTTTGATATATTTATCAAGTATCTTCTCAATATAATGCGTCTGAGATAATATATATCCGTCTGATGTCCTAGAAATCTTAATTCCTAGGATTACATCAGCTATTCTCATATCTTTCATATCAAATCTGCTGATAACATATTTTTGGTAGACTGAATCATTTTAATTACTACCAATTATCAGCATATCGTCTACATAGAGACAGACAATGACATATCCTTTTTGAGTTGATTTGGTGTACACACACTTATCACACTCATTGGTTTTGAACCCACTTGACAACATTTCTTTGTCAAATTTCTCATGTCATTGTTTAAGTGTGCTTGTTTTAATCCGTACAAGGATTTTACAAGTTTGCACACCTTCAGTTCTTGTCCAAGAACACTAAACCCTTCTGGTTGCTCCATGTAAATCTCTTCATCCAATTCACCATTCAAGAATGTCATCTTTACATCCATTTGATGTATTTCAAGACCAAATATAGCTGATATGGCTATAAGCATTCTTATCGATGTGATACGAGTCATTGGTGAATATGTGTCAAGTAATCAAGGCATTCCTTTTGTCTATAACCTTTTATGACAAATCTTGCCTTATACTTATCTATTGATCCATCCGTTTTCATCTTCCGTTTGAATATCCATTTGTAGCCCAACGGCTTACAACCTGGAGGAAGATCAACCAACTCCCAAGTATGGTTCTGTAGGATTGAATCAATCTCACTGTTAATAGCCTCTTTCCACAGAGGTGCCTCCAGAGAAGACACAGCTTCTTTATAGCTTTGAAGCTCATTTTCTAACAAGTATGTCAGAAAATTAGGACCAAACGACTTAGACGTTCTAGCTCTTTTGCCACGTCTAGGCTCAATTATCTCAATATTTGCACGTTGATCTGATTCTTGGTCAACCTGATCACTGTCATTGATAGTATCAATTGTTCTTTTGAGAGACTCTGTTCTTTATCTTTCCTTACAAGGAAACGTCTCTTCAAAAAATATCACATTCCTTGACTCAATTATCATGTTCAGATTGATGTCAAGAATCTCAGACTTGTGTACCAAGAATCGATACGCACTACTGTTGCGAGCATATCCAATGAATATACAGTCAATAATTTTGGGTCCTATTCTAACCTTCTTAGGTTTAGGAACCATTACTTTGGCAAGACACCCCCACACTTTTAGGTATTTGTAGGAAGGTACGAAACCTTTCCACAACTCATATGGTGTCTTGTCCAATCTTCTATGAGGAAGCTTGTTTAGAACGTAGTTCATGGAAAGCAAGGCTTCCCCCACAAGTTCTGGGGTAAACCCGAACTCGTCAACATAGCGTTCATCATTTCCTTCAATGTTCGGTTTTTCACTCCGTAATTTCGTTCTGTTGAGGAGAATAATGAGCAGTGGTTTCGTGAATAATTCCGTGTACAGAACAATATTCACCGAATGGTGAAACGTATTCACAACTCTATCACTCATGATTCGTTTGATTTTCTTGCCAAGTTGATTTTCAACTTCGTTCTTATAGTGTACAAAGCTCTTAATAGCTTCAGCTTTGCTCCTCAGCAAGTACACATAGCAGAATCTTGTGCTGTCATCGATAAAAGTGACAAAGTACTTTTTACCGCCTCTTGTTTGCACAATATTCATGTCACACACGTCAGTGTGTACAAGTTCTAAAGGTTCAAAATTGCGTTCCACATAATGAAATGATGTTCTATGCATTTTTGCTTCAACGCATGCCTCACACTTATGTTGGCTATCAATTGCAAATTTAGGTATAAGGTCCATATTAATTAATTTACGCATGGTATCATAATTAACATATCCTAACCTCCCATGCCATACATCTTGTGACTCAATAATATAAGCAGAATACTAGCTTTATTAATAGCACGATTGGTAGTTATTACATTTAGTTTGAAAATACCCTCAGTTAGGTAACATTTTCCTACATACATATCATTCTTTGTCATTACAAACTTATCAGAAACAAATACAAGCTTGAAACTAGCCTTACTAAGGAGATATCCTGAGACTAAGTTCTTCCGAATATCTGGAACATGCAGTACATTCTTCAACGTTAGCTCCTTTCCAGATGTCATCTTCAGAACCACTGTGCCTTGTCCAACCACCTGAGAGGTAGACGAGTTTCCCATTGTCATATGATCGCCGCCATCGACCTTCTGATACAAGGAAAACATCTTGCTATCTGCACAGATATGACGAGTAGCCCCAGTGTCTACCCATCATTCTCTCGGATTCCCAACTATGTTGGCTTGAGTTACCACTGCTGATAGTTCCATCTCAGAGATCTCATCAGTCAGCTGCTCTCCTTCAGTGACATGGGCCTCATTTTTCTTTTTCTTGCCCTTGTCCTGAGACTTCTTGTTTCTGCAGTCCTTTGACATATGACCTCTCTTTCCACAGTTGTAGCATTTCCCCTTGAACTTTTTGTTCGAAGAATCAGCTCCACTGTTCTTTCTCTTCTTATCCTTTACACACCCTCAATGATGTTAGCCTTAGACTTCATAATCTTGTAGCTGGCCTTCTCGGACATCTTGTTGTCCTCCTCGATTCTCAATCGAACACTGAGGTCTTTAAGGCTCATATATTTCTTTTTGTGTTTCAGATAGCTCCTGAAGTCCTTCCATGATAGAGGCAACTTTTTCAATTATGGCGACAACTTGAAACATCTCACAGAGTTTCATTCCCTCATCCAGTATTTCATGAATGATCAACTGCAGTTCTCCCAATTGAGACATCACCGTCCTTGAATCTACCATCTTATAGTCCAAGAACCTACCCACGACAAATTTTTTTTGTCCGGCATACTCGGTTTTGTACTTTTTCTCGAGAGATTCCCAGAGAATCTTCACAGAAGTCATGCCTTGGTACACATTGTACAGGGTATTGTCAAGACCACCCAAAAGGTAGTTCTTGCATAAGAAGTCTCCAGACATCCATGTTTGTTCTCACTCTTCCTTGGCCATTTCCGATTCACCCTCCACAGGACCCGGATGATCTTTGAGGAATTTAGCCAACTGGAGAGTTGTCAGGTAGAACACAGCATTTTGCTCTGCCACTGTTTGAATTTTACCCCACCAAATTTCTCCGGCTTTTCTCCATGAGAGACCGGTACTGTGATGTTTCCGCTAGCCATTTGTAATTGAAAAATCCAATAGGGGTCAATTAATCTACAAAAGATAAATTGCACAACGATCAATGTATGTTATTGTTCAAAGTGATATACTAGGTAACCACTTGTTGTTCTATTGGACGGTGGTTCCAATAAACACAAGTCCTTGAATTTTAACTAAAGATTCTTCAGAAAAATGAATAAACGAATATTCCCAAAGGACGAGGGGGGTCCGGAGTAACCACTTAAGTCCCTGACCACTTAGGCTATATCACCTTTTTGACAGAATATTCTTTAAACACTTTTTCAAAAAGATCTTTTAGCAATTCAAACCCAGAATTACACTTCTTCAATTGCACAAATAATATACGATATGTGTAGATATATGTGTAAGTGTCAATCAAGATTGGATGGAATTTCTTGTGTATGATTACACTTTAAATTCTCACCCAAGTATGCAACACACAATCAATTTCAACTTTATCACTATGTGTATGCTTGTGATAATTGAACAACCTAATAATAACTTAAATCTATACTACCAAGATTAATGTTTTACAATATATGATTTACTAAGTTAATATTAATCTAAGTTTGCATTTTATAATAATTACATGACGATTTCGTTAGTGTCGCGTTCGTATATACGTTCGAACGAGACTGTCCAGTGTGTGTGCGTTCGTGTTGCGTTTGACAACGCGTTCGAATGAAGTGTTTCCAGAGAGTTCACGTTCGAGTAGCGTTTGATAACGCGTTCGAACATAATGATTCCAGAGAGTTCACGTTCGTATACGTTCGAAAACACGTTCGAACGGAATGATTCCAGAGACTTTGCGTTCGAGTTGCATTTAGTACGCGTTCGAACGTTCTTAGGCAGAAGGCTTGCATTCGAGTTGCGTTTGAAGATGCGTTCGAACGTTCTTACGAAATTTCAGATTTAAGCATTCGCGTTCGTCGGACGTTCAAACGCCCTATGGGTTTTTCATGCACAGTTTGTATTTTTCCAGAAAATTTCTAACCTAGCATGCGAATTACTATCTAACAACACTAGTGTAATAAGTTCTTAAGATTGTTTTCCAAATAGTGTCATTAAACAACAAATCAACATGCTTTAACCAAATCAAATGACAAAACCAGAAAACTACATGCAAAACCCTAAAACATAGAAACCAGAAAAACCTGATGAATCCAAGTCGAGATAATACTTGTCCTTAAGAACTTATTAGCCTCCGTCTCTGGTGCTTCACAGATTCGAGTTGGCCAATATTCTCCCAGGACTACTTGGTTGCTTCTTGTTCAAGGAACACTCCTTAACAAGTATTTGAACTTGGAATATGTTTGAACTCTCTCTTAAAACAAATAGAAAACTTGACTCTTAAATTTGGATTGTCTTCTGTATGTCTTAATCGGACATAGAGCCTCCTTTATAAAGGCATGGAAGGGTGCCAATTGGGCACCCCTTGGGGTGGGGTGCAACCCTTTAAAGGGTTGTACCCCTCTCATGCACCCATTGCATCCAAAAGACATATATATCCTTAATGAATATTTAAAGATTTTCCAACAATATTTAAAATTAATATTTATTAATATATACTTTAATTAAAAAATTAATTTATTAAGGTGTTGTTAATTTTTTTCTACAAACATCTAACTTAATATTGTGTATTGTGATTGTATGAATATTACCTAATTACTAAATTATGAATTATCATTATTCTATTTGTTTAAGTAAAACAAGTTCATAAATGTTAAGCACTCGTGTCATATTTTATACAGTGCTCATAATTGTTTTATTATTCCCCACAATCTAAAGTATAACAAATCCTTTAACTTTAGCAATGTGGGTTTCATATTTGTCAACATGTCTAATACTACAAGCTATATCTAACACACAATTTGTTGGACATATCACATCAGCAGGCTGAGGTGGTAAGTTGGACGCATGTAATTTTTTAATTTACATATTATATTGTAGGAAGCTTCAATTTTATTTAAAATTAATAAACATATCAATTAGAGAAATATATAATATATATTTTAATATAATGAGACTTTATAAAACAAAATTCACTTAAAGCCTCAAATGTCCTTAAGTTGCTCCTGAAATAACCCTTTATATCTTTGGACTTTGGTAAAATAATTATGTGCATTTTTTGGTAAATGAGTGTGTGGTATGCGGCTGCTAAGTTTGTGTGTTTTGAGTTGTCTTTTTGAGTTCGAATGTAAGTGGTCCATGTCATTGGATGCTTCCGTGCTAACCTCAAAATCTTATACATAATCGATCGCATAGTAAAATAACTAAAAAAATTATGTACTTTCTATTATATATGTAACACCTCGTCAAAGGCAAGATGCTACCAGTAGGAGACATGATTAACCCATCTCCATAAGCCTTTAAATTTACAGAAAATCTGATATGATGTATCCTAAAATTGGACAACCTGGATCACAGTCCAGCATCAAACATAATCTAAGAAAATATCAAACAAATAAAATGACCTCAGGTCCACACAAAACTGATCAAAATCATATCTTAAGGGCTCCGTGCCCACATCATCAATCAGTACTCAAGGGCTCTATGCCCACAACATCATAAACAATCAGAATATTTACTTAATACATATACAAACAGCGTGCTCAGAACGACATATAAAATATTGATCACAAATCCTAAACCGCTAAAACTCTTCCAATGACACTTGTGAGAGTGACTGCCGCTTGGGTGATCCGCGTCTCGAGCATGACTTCCAAAGCTGTCGTGGTTGACCAATCTAGAAGCCAACCTGCAAAACTAGCAAACTGGTTTGGTGTGAGTTATAAAACTCAGTAAGTAACCATGCTAGTATTACAACAAATAAGTCAAACATATACAACAAACAAACAAATCAAACATATCAGTAGTTTATTAGAATTATTAAATTATTACAAGTTCAAATTTATTAACTCATTATTATCCTTTATACTTTACCTATGTCCAATTCTCATGTCTACATGTTCACATATACATCAATATATTAACCAAACATCCAAATCCCATAAGACATCAGAATGATTGTCACAGAATATGTCATTTTACATCGAAACCATTTCAATCTCAAGAAACATGAAGTCACATTTTATTACTTATCACAAGTAAACATCTTTGAAATATCATCAAATCGGTAAATCTAACAAACTTTCTTTAATATCAAAACAACTTACTTCAATACTAAAATAATTTTTCTTTAACCTTCCTTAACCACGATAACCTTACAATAGCTTAACACTTAGGGTTCATATGCATTCACACATACCGTAGTACACTTCTCTTATATACATGCAAATATAATATCAAAGTTCTTACACATATACATAAATACCAATACAACTTAACAAACACGCTTTATAACATATGATTTTCACATCAGTTTCAAATCATCCATTCATTTCACATAAACATACATGATCCATACATATCATGAATTTTATCATACATAAACGTACACTCAGACATATTTACAAACATCAAACAACCAACCACGGAGCACACATAATAATCAATACATCAAAGATCACATCATCCAATAATACATATATACGGTTGGCTTACACACACAATGCTCGTACAAGACTCATTATCTATTTTAGAATAGGTATGAGATGAAATTCGTCCGAATGGATTCCTAACCAGCTCAACTACTATACCACGAGAACATCAACCAATTAAACATACATACATATCACGACACACAAAAATCATCACACGAATTCTCATACACAAGCATATCTATGAAAAACACTCCAAAATATCATTGAAACACTCACATACATATATATGTTTCAAACATACGAGTATATATATTAATACGAATGAAAATGCCATAACTTTAACAGTCCTTATATCTTTCATTCATCGATCAAACATATTTAGTTTCATATTTACTATCTGGAAACCTTTAATACATAGCTTATTAATTAAACATTTTCATTCAAGAAATGCTTAGCTTATTCTCATTCCTTATCACATTTAACCATTTCAATATTTATACAAATAACTCTCATATATAAGTCAATAACAACTTATTCATATTGCATACACCTACATAAACTAAAGCCAATTCAGAAATCATGATTTTCTCCATTTACCAATTCCGTATATCCAACCTATACATATCTGAACATCATATGCATATACGAATACATGTTCATATACTTATATTTTAACCTATTCCTTTACATTCACAAATTCATAGCATTACCAATTCATAGCCTTACGTACATTCATAGATACGCGTAAACAATAATCTCATTTCATATCTCACTTCATAACATATTAATAACAAAATTCTATACCTGTGGTGATCGATTATCCTAACTATACGTAACCTCGAACTTTATTATCAATAATATCTTTTATCTATTCCCCTCTTATCCTAAACACTTCAATATATATATATATATATATATATATATATATATATATATTTATTTATTTATTTATTTAAAACACCAATCAAATATTCAAGCACTCATCACATGAGTTATTTACATGGCTTCACGATGGAATCGACGAAATTCCGATCGGAGCTACTGTTCACTGTTGGTCACTGTTGGTCACTATTCATCTAAATTTTTCTCTCTTGATTCGTGTGAAACCAATCGTCATTCCGTAAAACCGACACCACAATCTTGTAGTACTATCCGAGAGCTTCGATATGACAGGTGGCTCGGGTCGTGAAACGAAGCGACGAGTCAGGATAAAGAAGCGACCAGCTGTAGCCAAAACTTGATTTGGGGGAATATGGGTCGAGTTGAAGAGTTTAAGAAGTTTTTCCATTTTGAGAATTTCTTGAAACTATGGGTATTTATAGAGAAATTTCAAAAATTTACGTTCAGGCCCCAGGGAAATTGCAATCAAATCCTTCTCATGGGGTTTTCCCGGAAATTCACATTTTCGAAGCCTTTCTGATACGAATTTTGAAAAGTGCTCAACACGAAAGTTGTTCTTCTCGGAAAAAAGTGTTTGATGGTTAAAAAATCAGCTCAATCGGGCTTCGAAACTTATATAACTCATAACTATTGTTAAATTCAAAACACATCATTATAAGCAAAAATCCACTTTTACTGGAAACTTACAATTTCTATCGGTTCGATCCAACTTGTTCCATTTTCACTCGGATTCTACCAAATGCACATATTCAATATACTAATACTCAAAAAATTCAATTTATATCAATATGTTTCTCTTTGAAGCTACGAGAAACATCTGAACATTTAATGATAAACTTGAAATTTGTGACTTTTTACCGTGAGGTCTTACCGAGATTTCGATGGCATATACGGACTCCAAACGATCCCACGAACGCGGTGAGATTGATGGAATTCCGATCAGAGCTATTGTTCACCGTGAGTCACTACTCATCTGAATCTTTCTCTATCGATTCAGGCGAAACCAAGCGTCATTCCGCAAAATCGACATCAAAACCTTGTAGTACTCTCGGAGACCTTCGATTTGGTGGGTTTCTCGGGCCGTGAAATGAAGCGGCGAGTCGGGATCTGGAAACCCATTACCGTCCCTATTTCTCTTTTTCTCACTGATGCTGGCGACCAGGGCGCTGCCGCCGACCACCACAAGATGGAGAGGGGCCGGCACACCAGCCTTGCTATTCGTGCTAGCCGCCGGTGCGACCAGCTGTAGCCAAAACGTGATTTGAGGGAAAGGGGGTCGAGTTGAAGAGTTAAGGAAGTTATACCATTCTGGCTATTTCTGAAAACTATAAGTATTCATATAGAAATTTCTGAAATTTACGTTCAGGCCCCCGTAAAATTGTAATCAGGCCCCTCGTATGGGGTTTTCTCAGAAATTCATATTTTTGAACCCTTCTGATATGAATTTCAAAAAGTGCTCTAAACGAAAGTTGTTCGTCTCGGAAAAAAAAGTTTGATGGTTTAAGAATCAGCTCAATCGGAGTTCATTTGAAATTGTTATAACCGAAACAAAAAACCTTCGCGCCTATAACAATATAAATAGAAATCCCGCAACTGGTTCTCGAAACCACTCGTTTTCCAACGCAATGAAACTTCACTTTAAAATATTACAACCTATTTCCAATACATAAAGTCTTATTTTCGAATATCATTAAGTTCCAAATTCTAAACTTCAATTCGGAAAGCTTCCAGAAATCGTTCTGAAAAAAATTCGGGATATTACAATATAATATATATTACCAGGATAAATTTGTCTGGACTATGGTTTTGTTGGGCAATCTTGTTATATCTCATAAAAATATTACACTTATTAATAATATTTAAACTAGCACAAAGCACTCTAATTAATCATTTTGTATTTGCCTTTCATAAAATTTTTTATTCATAATTTAATAATGCAACATGCACCGATATTTATAAGAATAATGCTAGACATCATATATTATATTCTAAAATTTTCCGATTGAATAATAGATTTTACTTGCACAACAAAAAATAAAAAGCTATATCATTATTTACTCCCTAACTATTTTTTGCCCCAAAACCGCCCAACTAAACAAACTCCTTAATTGGGCGGCAATGTGGAGGATAAAATAATCTTCACAAAATGCAAATGAATTTTGACATACGAAAGAAGGATTCATATCTTACACTTAAAAAAAAAAAATGTGACCTTTTGGGTTAGGTTAAGGACAATAAAATTTGGTGAGAAAATGACATTTTCAATTTCATTATAAGGAATCAAAACAACACGAAAATATATAATGTTGGAGAGAACTTAACTCTCTAACATTTAACTATATTTTGTTTATCAACAGCCACAATCATGACTTTTTGAAAAAATAATTAATGGAATATAATTTTTTTATTGCAGATTAAGCAAAAACAAAGCTAAAGCCAAATTGGGTATTACACTGTAGTTTCAGCCTTTATCCACAAGCATTACACACGGTTAATCTCATATATATTTTTAATTTTTTTTTAAGATATGGAGGTAACCAAAGTTCAAATTAATTTTCATCACTCCACCTTCTTCAGGATTAGAATTTGAGTGGCCAACTAATAAAACTATTTGAAAATCACTCAATCAAGTTCCTTGGAACAATCTCATATAATCTATTAGTTGGTGCACTATAATAACTATATAAATACCGACATAAAATTCGTCACTATATGAAATGCCACTATTTATTGACGAAATACTAGTAGTCCAATGATGAAATTTTAACGACGGAATGTTTCTGTCACTAATATGGCGTCAATTGAAGGGTCGGTGTTTGGCAATGAAATATAAAACTTTTTTTTTATTGATGGAATTGCTGATGGATAATTCCGTCAATAAATTTTACTAATTAATCAAAATTTTTATTAATAAAATATTTATGTCGATAACAGTATTTATCAACAGAATTTAGCCATATACCATCAGAAATTTTTGTCAATATATACGTATTTTTTCGTAGTGGTAATTATTGATTAACGTCTATGTAATTAGTGAACAACAATATTTTCATAACGGTTGGATTATAGACGAACTCATCTGAGCTTAATAAGAATTAAGTGTTTGTTTGATATAACTTCTCTACTTGATAAAAGTGTTTTCTAATCCCAAAAAACTCTTTTTAAATTTTTTTGTACTGTTTAGTTGCATTTTGAATAGAGTGTTTTATGAAATAAGTGCCTAAAATAATTTTTTTTTATCTCAAAAGCTTTTTTAAAAATATATATTTGGTGGTGTTTAGTTGCATTTACAGTAAATCTTTTGAGGATTAAAAAACTATATTGTCTATACTAATAAAAACTCAAAATTTATATTTTTGGGAGTATAGGTTAAAATTATTATTTTTTTCTTAAAGAGTTAAATTGTCTATAATACCCGTATTTTTTTTCACAACATTATTTCATTTCTTTCATAATATAACTTTAGCAAACTTGTTCATTAAAGTAATTTTACAATTTTTATAAAAGTTTTCATTAACAACCAAACGCTTAAAAATATTTTGTCAAAAACTCTACTCAAGAAGTTATATTTGAAAACCATAAGCCTAAAAATAATTTTTACCTTGGAAAATGATACAGATACAGACAAATGACACATATCCAATCACAGATGCTTAGGTGGCTGGATGTGTGTGGCTGAGCCATATTATCAACAAATAAATGTGTGAGAGCTCAATCACACAGATCCCGACACCTAAGCATATGTGTTTGGATTTGTGTCATTTGTCTGTCTCTGTATTATTTTCCTTTTTGCCTCTACTAGAAACTCAAAGTTCGTGCTTTTGGTAGTAGATGTTATAATTTTTTTTCAAGAGTCAAATTATCTATATAATACTTTTATATTCATTTAAAAAATTATTTCTTTCTTTCATATCATAATTTTAAAAAAACTTATCTATTAAAATCATTTTATATTTTTTTAATAGAAGTTATCTTTGACATCCATATACTAAATATTTCCTAAAGAATTATATTTCTAAAAATTCTACTAATAAAAGTTTAAGTTGAATAACCTTTGTTTGTAAAGTTATATCAGAGAGAGGCTAAAGGAAACTGATATATTCTTCTAATAAGTTTAATTTGGAAATTAACTAACTACTAAGAAGGGTGAGGCAGCAACTTTTTTTTTTTTTTTTTGGATAACCGGGGTGTCCGGGCCAACTTACGCGCACCTCGACTAATCCCCGGGACCTGTGCCCCGTGCCCTCATAAGTTTCACAACACAGATCATGGTAAGTCACTGGCTTTTCACACCAGGGGGCATGACCCCAAGGAAATGTATCTAGTGAGATTCGAACCTTAAACCTGAGAGGGAGCAAACCATTCAAGCCCAAAGTTTTTACTACTGAGGCAACCCCTGGGTTAGGCAGCAACTTATTAACAAATAATTTGATAATGTGTATATAACTTATGAAATAATCCAATAAAAAAATATGAATATTATCAATTAATTATGATGATACATGGGATATAAAGTCCAATCAAGCAGGTGATCAGGATCTAGCTAATCTTTGGCTTCTTGTTTTACAAAACAACAAATTAACTACCATTTCAACTTTTCCTTGTGCCAAATTATCATTAATTATTTTCAATGATTCTTTAGTGACATTGTGACTAACGTGGAAATTATTGCTGCAAAAAAGTCTAGAAAATGTTAAGCGAGTCGCTGCTGTTGTAAGATTTGGGCATCTTCCACATATAATATTTTTGTTAGATATATTTAATTAATTTTCTTAATAGGATGACCCAAAATTGACATATGTCAATCACATAGTGCATGGGGCAGCATCAACTTGTCTATAATTGAAAATAATAATAAAAAAAATAAAAAATCAAAACTTGACTAATTAGTTAATTGATGTCCTAGTTGTAAGGAAGAATTTTGTTACTAAACATGATAATTTGATTTAGATTTCGAATTTTGTATAGTTGAACTTTTAGATTATATGTTTAGCAATAAACTAATGATCTTAAAATAGGATTGGATGGGTCGGTCAAAGTGGGAACTAATTGTGAGTCAAGTTCGATTGAATTCTTAAAATCGTTGTGTAAATAAACTTGTCAAAACTGGTGAATCGGTCCGATCCGTTCTTAATCAGAAAAAATAAACAAAAAAATAAATATTTTTAATAATTTTTTATTAATTAAAATTATTTATAATGTCGACTGATTCTATCAATTCAATCAGAACGATTCAACCGATTGAATGAGTGACTCACTCACGTTTTAGATCACTTGTTCAATTACTTATCTGATTTTTAAAATATTGCTACAAAGGGCTAATACTTTACTAAATGCCTATGGATATTGCTCAACTCTTATTACAAGTTTAATATGTCAGGTTTTTAATTTATTATGAAATGAAAGATTTCAAGTAACATTTCAAAATTAAATCTGATGATAAATTATTGTAAATTTAACATAAAAAAGCATTTTTTTTTTGTATTTTACTACTAAATTTATGATAAAATAATATTAGGTATCATAAATTTTAAAATATTATTTGTTACAAATAAAATTATAGTAGAATAATATTTTTCTACTAAAGTTTTCAAAATATAATATTTTTCTAATTTTCCATTAGTTGACTATTAATTAGCTTTAGTTATCTTAATGTTAAAATATAACATTCAACTAATGATCAAGTAAGATTATGACAAAAAAAAATCCATAAATTTAATGATAAACTATAATATTTTAAAATTTGTAATACCAATTATTATTTTGCTATAAATTTAATAATAAAATATAAATAACCTTAAAATAAAAAGGTTTCATGCCTAACATTTTTATCTGGCAAAATTTTCAGATGTAAACGTTAGTGAAAATTCGATATAGTTCTGACCCTTGTGCACCTATGAGAGGAATATATGTAAATTTACGGAATTAAAAATCTAACTATAATAATTTAAGATAAATCCTAATTATTATTTCTATGGTTACAAGCATACACCCTCAAGTCTAATCAAGCCACACTCTTAATTTATACAATAATAAAGAGTTGAAAAGTAAATAAGGCAATAAATAAAATAACAAGGAACCCACTTATTTGAAGGAAACCAAGTAAACCACTAGTTTTGTTACAAGCCTCAAGAACCTTGATCAATGATTTTGTAGGAAAAAATCCATCCAAGATCAGCCTTAAACCACCATGAAATCATGTAATTAGAGAAGAACTTTGCTAGCTTGGAGACGCCACTAAGTTTGCCAAGCTTAGATAAGTCGATCAACACCTGAATAAGGGGAATCCCTCAATTACCATGAATTTAGCCATAGCTAAAAGCTTGAAATATCAATGTTTTTTGCTCAAAATGTCGTATGTCATTTCATTAAGAAGAGAAATATTTATATAGTACAAGAAAAACTTGACCTAATTGGCTGAAATGACCAAAACGCCCTTAATGAGTGAAATAACTTTTAACTCCTAAAAACTACCCTTGCTTTCACTCAAGCACGTCCCCAAATATCTTTTCCCACCTAAATACAATATAAACAAGATTAAAAATTAATCAAGCTTAAGCAAAATACTATTTTAGGTGCTTGTAAAATTAGGTAGGTTCTAAGCATAATTAACCCTAATGACCTGATCAACTAGCTTAATTACATCAAAATTAAAATCAACATATCAAACAAAATGACAAAGAATTACAAGGTTTGACTGAATTACAAAATGGTAAGAATTGGGCCAAATTATTCAAATATGTATGTCTTCAAAATGGGCTTGTGAGCATCAGTCAGGTCTGATTTGGGCCTAGTGAAATAGCTTTGGACCCTCTCCATTGAAACCCATATGCGTCTCCAATGTGCCCATGACTTATCTGTTACAGTCAGCCATGAAACTCTGAGCTAGTCCTGCCATTGTTTCTCTGATCTTTTTGACCTTCTGTTTTATGATTGTCCCTTCTAGTACTTACAATGGTTCCATGCTCTTGCTTGTATCCCTTGGTGCTACATGTGTTCCTTGATTCATGTCATTCCCTCTCTCTTGAAAAGGATTCGACCTCGAATCTGCACATGCATCAAAATAAGGTAAGTCGGAAATATTAAACGTTGCTGGAATATTATACTCACTATGAAGATTTAGCTTATAAGAATTATCATTGATCCATTCCAAGACTTGAAATTGACCAATTCTTATTGGTTGCATCATAGATCTTCATTATGCTTTTAGCCTTTCCT
>SKCR01020331.1:0-35139 GCA_019454045.1 Zanthoxylum bungeanum | reverse complement strand
AGACCACTTGACCTCCAGAGAGGATGCTATACCGGATGACGAGCTTAAATCTTGGAAAAAGATTGATGCTCAATTATGTAATCTCTTATGGCAGTCCATTGATCCTAAACTTCTTGTCATATTAGGTAATGTTGATGGTGGTTTTTCAACTTGAGGAAGTTCGGATACCGAGGAGGGGTAAACTGAGGTTTGTACTTGGTCGAAAGAGGATGATGAAGTCCAAGGCCTAGAGAGGCTGAAGTCAGACAGAATGGTCCGACCCTACTATATAGATGAGTTCTCCCGAGGGCATAACCTACTGATGATGAAGTAAAGTTGGGATACCGACCCGACCTAAAGAGGAATTGCTGGATTTGAAAGCATTCGAGTATTTTTGGAAGCCGACCCGATGTGGTAATTGTTTGTGAACCTGATTTGGTTATAGAAGTCAGGAAATTTGATCAACCATATTTCACCTCGGTATGCCGACCCGAGGAACGGAGTTGGGATCACATAGTGTCTGCTTGAGGTCATGTGATGCATGTCATAGTTAAAAAGATGAGCATCTAGAGGACTTATGATGATTATAGGAAAAGTAATGGTTCTCATTGGAAGTAGCCCTTGTTAGTTGCTATAAGGTCGTGATGCGGCAGCGAAGTGGCACAGCAGAGCTGCCATAGACTAGTACAATGATAGTGAAAAAATAGTATTTTGATTAGTCGAATTGTGGGTAGTTAAGGAGAGTTGTTACTACAATGATGACATAGTGACATGAGCTAACGTCGTGGGCGGTGGAATAGTGAATTTAGAAGCCTATATAAAGGGGTTGAAACTACAGATTCAAGGAGAGTAATTTTTGCATAACACAACTTATAAAAAAGAGCTAAGAGCTTAAAAATTAGTGATAGATAGAGAAAGCTGGTTTATTCCTGATAACTAAAGAGATTTATAATGGGCTAGTGTAAGATCCGAGGAATTATAAATCCTTGATAAAATCACCACACTACTTGTATCTCAGGTTAGTCTCTCTTTACTCATGTGGACATAGGTTCGAGCCATTCTCCACCAAACCATGTAAACCTTGTCTCTATGATTGTGGCTAGTGCCGCACCTATAGAAGAACTCTGGGAGGAAGAAAACGATAAACGAACCCCAGAATCATCCAATAATAGCCCTTATTTTGAGGAAAATGATTTAGGGCGGTATTCGGAGTGGGGGTTTAGGGCTCCCAGTGATTGGAGATACTACGTTCGGAGAAGAAAGTATGAGGAAGCCTACGGTCAATGGCAGGAGAGCACCGAGAGCCAAATAAGGGATTGGTTTCAGAAGGAGATGAGAAAGCGGGAGGAGACCACGCGAGAAGGTGATCGGGGTGACCAAGATATGGAGACAACGTCCCCTTTCACCCAGGAGGTGTTAGGATTGAAGTTCCCAATGAGGTTCACCATGCCCATGATAGACATCTATAAGGGTAAAACAGACTTTAAGTCTCATGTTGAAATATTTGTCTTGCTAATTAAGATCATGGACATAGTCAGAGAGGCGATCTGTAAGGTATTATTGGAGTTGGTGCTTGGAGCGCCAATCCGAATAATATATTGCACATTATATTTTATTATTTATTAATAAAATAATTACATTTTCATTTCGAACTCTTATTAATAGTAATGTTATTATGCATATTAGATTGATAGATATATTAATATGATGAGAATGACATCGACCTTATAATGATCTTGTAGTAATACTGGACACTGGGTGATCCGACATTTGGATAGTATTACTATTATAAATTATTCTTAAAGTAGATATTCCTAATCGTTGGTCTTGGAATAAGATCGAATTCCTATGACCTAGAAGAGTAGCACACGTCGTATATTGGAATTGGAGTTCCAATGGTTTAACCCGATGTACCATGAGTAAATGAAGCTTGTATAAACATGTGGGTATTTGATGAAGCGAATACTAAATGACTCATAGGTGATTCCTAATAGTTGGAAATACACACCACCGTCAATAAGAATCTCCTCGAGTCGAGTAGCATATGTGATCATTTGACTATAGGATGACATTGATTTTATGTGTGATCATCCACACTTACATGTCATGTATGTCAGACACCTTTCATGGTCTTACCGCTAGATGTTCGTTGAGTATGGATCAATGCACTTGTTAATCAAGTGCATATCAAGATAAGATATGTTAGCTTGTATGTGTACCATAAGAGGTTTAGGTATCCATGTGAGTAAGTCACGATTCTTAAGACTTTGGCCAAAGCCGATCACCTAGGGTAAATCGCATATATCATAAATGATTTCTGATTAGTTGTAAAGAATCGTGGACATGTTGACATGCGATGTGTGCCTCAGAAAGTTGACAGTGAAATCTATGTTTCCTAAGCACAACCCAAATAGCCTACGACGGAGAGATTGTTAAACATATGTGATGGCCTGGACTTGTATAGTTCAGAAAGTTCATTCGTGTTCTTCGTGAATTCAGTGGTGGCCGAATTGCGTTCATATAAAGCTAGGCTTATATGACGAACGTGTCTAAACTTAGATAATCCTACAATATGTAGTGTACTCGTTAAATACTTGTGTAGCCGATAATGTTTGATATTATAATTAAGTGTTATTGGATAATATTAATTATTTACTTTGACTCAATTGGATTAATCTAAAATTACGCAAGGGCGATGTAAATTTATAAATATCTCTACCATTGGAGGATATTTTGGAAATTGTAAATATGTAATTATATGTGTATTTGTCTTGATTTAATTGGATTAAAGACAATGAACTAATCCATTAATTATATTTTGTCTTGATTTAATTGGATTAAATTAAAGTTATAGACAAAGGTGATTAGTCACACATAATTATACATATTTGGACAAATTATATTAAGCCCACATAAAATTTTATTAGAACTTTTAATTATTAAAAATTGTCTAAATTTTGCTATAAATAGCAAGCTTGAGCAATGTTTTAATTAAGCTTAAGAAATCTAAAAACAAACAAGAGTTATAGGAATTACCCTAAGTAAGAGAAGTGTTTAGTGAAGCTTTGGAAGATCTCTACAACATTTCAACAAGGAGAAATCAAGATTGGATCTTGGAGTGAAGCTTGCTAGCATTGGAACAAGATTGGAACTTGGAGTCAAGCTTGCTAACCTTGGAGGTTTTTCATAACTTTTCTACATGGAGAAGAAGATTAGATCTTGTAATCAAGCTTGCTAGGTAAATTTGATCTTCTCTAAAGTTATGTCTTCATTAGTGAGTTATTATTAGTGAGACATATAGTTATGAGTTATATATTGGATACATAATAGCATAACTTGATGTTGAAACTAGGCTATAATTATGTAAGGATACTTTGGAAATATAAACACAATATGCTTATAATTGGGTCAAAATATTCAAGTTGCACATGGAACATAAAATAAGAGTTTGGAACTCTAGATAAAAACTTAGAACTTTGGCTGCCATTCTAGAATCACTTGACCACTTTTGAGTGACCTAGAATTGTTCATGAGTCGTTTCATTGTGGGATTCTATTTGGTTTGTGTTTTGATTCAAACAAATGCATATATGTATTTAGAATACAAGTATGTTTGTTGTATAACATGTGTTGTGGTTGGTTTTGATATTAAAATTGGTTTTAAGGTGTATTGAAATGATAGGAGAAAATTGGAAATGTTTAGGATTGATTTGAATGTTAAAATACTTTTTGCCAACATTTTTCAAATACAGCGTCGTGACACTGACCTTTCAGTATTGCGATATTGAGCATCAGACATCATGGCATTGCGACGCTAACCCTTTCACGTCATGACACCAGGACGTTGAGCTCTAGCAGATTTGGGCTTTGCGACGCCCAAGCCTCTGAGTCGCGATGCCGAGAGCCGATGAACACTAAAACTTCATTTTCTCCGTTTCGAGTTTCCAGACTCTGATTTGGTCCCTATTTTTCATTAAAATGTTTAAAATTATTTTAAAATACATTTATCCCTAATATCTTTGGGTTAGACCCAATTCCACTGTGCAATGCACCGATCCGACCCTAGGGGTTCCACAACCGCCCTAACAGGTATTCCCACTGACCTTGGGGGATCGACCAACTAGTGGTTTAGAAATCTAACTCCATGGAGCATTATCAGTTTTTCACAGCTAAGTAAATCCTTCGTATGCTAATTTAAAGGAGCATGCGCACCAAAGAAGACGTTCAGATCACTGAGGACGATGAAGTGAAGCGATGATGAGCTGTTGAAAAGCTTTATCGATAGGTACCACATCCTAGTATTGAAGGTTGGGGCGTATGAGTCCCCAGAGGCATTAGAAAGCTTTAAATGAGCCTTAAGGATTGGGAGGTTATGGTCCCACCTTATAAACTATTCTTAAAATAGATATTCCTAGTCGTTGGTTTTTAATACGGTCGAATTCCTATAACCTAGAAGACTAAAACATTTCGTATATTGGAATTGGAGTTTCAATAGTTTAACCCGATGTACCATAAGCAAGAGAAGCTCATATAGACATCTGGGTATTCAATGGAGCGAATACTGAATGACTCACAGGTAATTCCTAATAGTTGGAAGTACACACCATCATTAATACGGATCTCCTCGAGTCAAGTAGCATATGTGATCCTTTGACTATATAATAACATTGATTTTGTGTGTGATCCTCCACACTTAGATGTTATATATGTCAGAGACATTTCATGGTCTGACCGTTAGATGTTTGTTGAGTATGGACCGATGCCCTCGTTAATCAAGTGCGTATCAAGATAGGATCTGTCGGCTCATATGTGTACCATAAGGGGTTTAGGTATCCATATGAGTAAGCCAATATAACACTTGGGTAGCCGATAATATTTGATATTATAATTAAGTGTTATTGGATAACATTAATTATTTATTTTGACCCAATTGGATTAATCCAAAGTTACGCAAGGGTTTTGTTATAAATCCATAAATATCTCTACCGTGGAGGATATTTTGGTTTGTCTTGATTTAATTAGATTAAATCAAAGTGGTAGATAATGAACTAATCCATTAATTATACTTTGTCTTGATTTAATTGGATTAAATCAAAGTGGTAGACAAATGGATTAGTCACACCTAATTATATATATTTGGATAAATTGCATTAAGCCCACATAAAAGTTGATTGGAACTTTTATTAATTAAAAATTGTCTAAGTTTTGCTATAAATAGCAAGCTTTAAGCTTAACAAATCTAAAAAGAAGCAAGAGTTATAGAAATTAGCATAAGTAAGAGAAGTTTTTAAAGAAACTTTAGAAGATTTCTATAACATTTCAACAAGGAGAAATCAAGATTGAATCTTAGAGTGAATCTTGCTAGCATTGGAACAAGATTGGATCTTGGAGTCAAGCTTGCTAACCTTGGAGGTTCTCCACAACATTTCAACAAGGAGAATAATATTGGATCTTGTAATCAAGCTTGCTAGGTAAGTTTGTGATCTTCTCGAAATCTATGTTTTTCATTAGTGAGTTATCATTAGTGAGAGATATAATGATGAATTATTTATTGGATATGTAATAGCATAACATGATGTTGAAATTAGGCTAATTAATTATGTAATGATATTTTGGAAGTATAAACACAATATGCTTGTAATCGGGTCAAAATGTTCATATTGGACATGTAACATAAAATAAGAGTTTGGAACTCTAGCTAAAAACTTAGAGTTATGACTACCATTATAGAATCACTTGACCACCTTTGAGTGACTTAGAATTGTTCATGAATCATTTCATTATGGGATTCTAGTTGGTTTGTATTTTGATTAAAACAAATGCATATATGTATTAAGAATACAAGTATGTTTGTTGTATAACATGTTTTGTGGTTGGTTTTGATGTTAAAATTGGTTTTGAGGTGTATTGAAATGATAGGAGAAAATTGGAAATGTTTAATTACGGCGAGAATTTTATCTGGAATAAAATTCAATTAATAGAGAGAGAACGATTAATTCGGAATTAATCGATTAAAATAATATATTCGATATATTAAATGAAACTAGATTTCATAACGGAATTAAAATTGGATTTTAATTCGGGCGAACGAATTAATTTAGAATTAATTCGCGAGCGACTTTAATAGTAATTTTGCTAGCCATTATTATTTAATTAAATTTGATTTAATTAAGTCGCAACGGAAAATTCGTTAATTCAGAATTAACGAACCCGAGGCCGGAATGTGTTTGCGGGCCCACTCGGATTTTGAATCAAAGTGGGGCCCACATGAAGTCACATCACATGTCATTCTCATCACTTTATGTTGATGGAATTTGGTATTTGGTGATGACTTACCAAACACTCAACTTTGAAAAGGTGATAGACTTTTTACCAAATCTTGTTTTGGTATATGTTTTTGTTTTTTGGAAAATCAATAACACAATTCATTTTTCATCCATCTTCCTCTCTCTTGGGCGTGAATATCACCCATTTTCTCTCCACTTGGGCGTGAACCTAGGGTTCATTCTCTTTGATTTTTGATTCAAAAATCTAAAGTGCTAGCACACAAAAGGGTCAACTAAGGTGATAGGGAAACATCCCTTGAGTTTGGAATTCAAAAAGAACAAGCTTGGAAGCTCAACATACAATTCAAAAGAGAACTTGGAGCAACTTCAAATGAGGCAAATTTTTGTTGTCTACACATCCTACCTAGCCGATCAATGTAAGTATTTCTGCTACTTCATTGAGTATTCACACTTCTTTTATGCTTAATGATCTTGGATTTTGTTCTTAGAGAACCCAACAATGGTATCAGAGCCTATTTAAGCATGAAATTGAATTAGGGTTCTTAATTTTGAATTTGGGTATTTTTTTTATTTGAGCATGATTTAATCAAATTGTTTGTTTGAGTATGCTTAGATAATGATAACTTAGAGTTATGCATGATCAATTTTATGAAAAATTAATTGGATTAATTTTCCCCAAATTACTAGGCTTGGCCGAATGTAAATGACTCTTGTAGCTCTTGGTGATTTTTGATTTTAAGCCATTGGATGTGTTTAGAATGTTTGGATATATTGATTTTTGATTTAATTGGATTGAAATCAAAATCGGATATAAAAATCCCATGATTGTCGTGAGCCTTGGAGAGCATGTTGGATTGATTTTGCTTCAATTTGTGTTGGACATAAGTTGATTAAATAAAGCATGATTAATTATGTAAATTGGTATTTTGGAAATGTTAATTTAAAATAATTAATTATAGCTAATACACTTTAATTAAATAAATTTTGATATTTGGAATATTAGAATTTAATTAATTAGGCTTAATTTGGAATTGGGCTAAAATTGTTGTATTTGGGCTTAATGGGCTTGGTTGGGTCAAGTTTGGTTTATGATAATTGGTTGGATCCAATTGGGCCTAAAACCATTTCCATAAAGTCCAAATATGATAATTGGGCCTTTAAAATTTAATTGGGCCTAATGGGCCGAAATTAATTTTATGTCAAATATGGTGATTCCTTTATTGGGCATTGGCATTTGGTTTGACCCATATTGGCCAAAACCCATGCCTTAAGAAATTAATTGAAAGTCCATTGGACTTTAATTAAATTGATATTGGATGTTAATTGGGATTTGAGACCCATAAAGATTGGATTTGGAATCCAAGTCTAAAAGGCACATTTAAAGTGTAATTATTTGATTTCGAATTAAATAAGAATTAGTATTTAATACAAATTAAATCGGATTTAAAATTGTAGTTCGATATAATTCAAGAATACGCACTTTGAGTACTTATTCTTAAACGAGTTGGACTCGCGCAAATCAAATCGTTGTTTGAACATTGGATGATCACTTAATTCAAAGATTAATTATTGGATTAGATTGATTGAATAACATGTTTTATGTGAATACATGGATTTATTGTATGAATAATGTATATCGGATGGATATTAGACGGGTGAGGGCAATTTTGGAAATTGTTGTAATAAATTGGACCTGCGTGTCCAGCCTTTATCTCTTGATTTTTTGTAATTCTCTTCTCACCAATTCCCCTCAATGTAAATGAGGTTTCTTTAGAACTATTATGTAATTGGGTAGAAGTAAGAATAGTGCTAGCGGGAGAGAGGAAATAGAGAGATTTGTTCTAAGAACAAAATGTATTATATATCCATCCGCATATCATTATTAATTTTATCGCGCCTTATTATGCTTCTAGAATGCATGCTTAAGGGTGTATGATGATACCTAATTAAAGAAAATAAATTGGTTGCCAAATCGCGATAAAAACCCTCAACAAATATTAAGCGATTTCCTTCCATTGAGTGATTCTCTCTCAAGATCCAAGATTGGCATTGGTTTGTTGGCCAAAGTCAAGACATTTGCCTATCGCGGATGTGTTTGAATCATGAAGGCTTTGTTCCATATCGTACGCCTTGGGCAAGTTGTGATTTGTTGGCCAAAGTCAAGGTCACTTCTTGTTCATCGGCCTCGATTACGAAGCTTTCCCACTGTCAATGGGTCACGCTTAACTAGAATCATTAAGCTTGTTGAGCCAAAGACAAGGCTTAGTTGATTTAGAGGAAAAATTTAGGCAATATATTGGATATATTGGCATATATTGGATATATGTTTCGGACTTGGAGGTCTACCTACTGGATCTAGGAATTGGATGAGATCCAATTGATCTTAGAGATCTACCTAGTTAAATATCATACAGCTTGTTCGCCAAAGTCAAGGTTGTGTGTTATTTAACGGGATCCTAGCCCACTAGGAAACTAGGTTTCCCGAGTACTCCACAGAGGGTTAGAGGCTCGCCGAAAAATAGTGGGAGGCAAGTATTAAATTTGCAATTTCGTTTAGATACTTGTCAATACGCGCTCATTTCATTTTTCGTAATTTATAAATATATTAGTCAGACTAATATTCAATTGTTGTTTTAATTTAACAGTTGGACTGAATTCAAACTACTTCATTTGTAGTTGGTTATATAATTGGATTATAGTAATCAAAACATTTGAATGTAACCAATCAATTGTAGTTGATTATATAGTTAGACTATAGTAATAATTATATTCGATTGTACCTGAAATCGTTGATTAGATAGTTGGACTATAACAATCAAGATAACTGAAAGATTAGCGTCAAAGAACATAATCCTAGGTGAAAATGTCTTTAACGACATAATTTTCTAGAATGGGAAACGAATCTCAGGATAGTCCTGGGAGTTGAGAAGTTACTCTATTTGATAGGGCAACCTCTCAGGCCTAAGCCCGGAGTTGAGCAAATAGTGGAGCATGAGCTTTGGAAAACTCATCGTGATGAAAACTTTAGTGCTCAATCCGTTATGCTTGCCGCAAAGACTCCTTAATTTCTTCGTCAAAACTAAGGATTAGATCCTTATATCATGATTTTGAAATGAAAGGATCTTCATAGATCTATTCTTAGATCTTAGAAGTACTAATTGCAACTGAAAACTCTTGGAGAGTTAATGGCTATGCTCAAGGAGACAGAGCCAAAGCTTGCAAAAGGGGCAAGAAGCGCAAGGCGCATCTTACTTCGATATCCCAGAAGGCCAAGGCTTGGCTGAAGGCTTCTGGGGGTGTGAAGAAAAAGCGCAAGGCTAAATCGTTATAGTCTTTTGGGAAGACAAAGGACATATCCCAATATGTCTACCTAAATTGTGGCAAATGGGGTCACTGGAAGCGTGACTGCCGTATGGACTAAGGCAGAGATGAAGGAACTGAAAACGGGCAAGGCTCCGAATTCAAGTATGTTTGTTATAAACATGTCTACTGCTAGTTTTAAAATTGGATTTTAGATACTGGATGTGGTACATAAATATATGTACTGATGTGCAGGATCTGCTGATTAGCAGGAGACTGGCTTCAGTTCAGATCGATATATGAGTTGGAAACGAGACGAGAGTCGTTGTTTTGGCCTAGAAACCTAAGTTTTGGAACTGCCCTTTGGGCATGTACTTAAATTAGGAAATTGTTACAATGTATCTAGTTTGACTAGGAACATTATCTCTGTATCTAGTTTAACCCGTTGCGGGTATACCTTTATATTCTAGAACATTAAGTGTTTTATTTATAAATATAATATTGAGATAAACACATTAGATGTGAATAACAGTATTTATATTTAGAATATAAATGAATCTCAAACATATAATATGACAAACAAAAGCTCAAACTGAATAAATCTGTTGAGACTTAAAAGTGACATTGTTGTCTGGGAAACATTAATAAAACTCGTATATCCATACTTTCGAAGAGTGTGTACTAGGACGGATTTGATTCTAATTCAAACAATGTCTACGAATCTAGTTTATTAGGCAAAGTGCCTAAAACACCTTTTACTTGGTAAAATTGCAAGTGTCATCGATCTGTTAGCCCTCGTTCATAGTGACATAAGTGGGCCCATGTCTAGCTAGGCTAGAGGTGGATATGAATACTTCGTAACCTTTACGGATGTGGCATCACGTTATGGTTATGTGTTTCTTGTGAAACATAAATCGGAAACTTGTGATATATAGTTTCGACACGAAGTATAAAAATAGACCAACAAGAGTATTAAAACATCACGATTGGACTGTGATGGAAATACTTAAGCAATAAATTTCTTGACTATTTGAAAGAGTATGGTATTCTTTCACAGTGGACTCCTCCTGGAACACCTTTATCGAGTGATGTGTCCGAACGGAGAAATCGAAATTTGTTGGACATCGTAAGGTTGATGATGAGTCGCTCTGAGCTACCAATCTCCTTCTAGTGATACGCATTAAACAGTGCAATACTTATTTTGAATAAGGTTCCATGAAAATCTATTAGACAGACTTCATATTAGATATGAACATGAAAGAAACTGGGTTTCTTATTCCTGAAGATTTGGGAATGCTGGGCATACGCTAAACGTTTGGATGGTACCAAACTAGAACCCAAATCGGATAAGTGCCTATTTGGTAGGTTATCCTAGGGAAACCAAAGTATAGTACTTATACAACTCACAAGAGAACAATGTAATTATTGCTCTCCATGCAGTTTTCCTAAGAGGAATTCCTATATGCAGTGGTAAGTGGGAAGAAAGTATAACTCGATGAAAATCGGAGTAATACTGTTCCAGGCACCGATTTCTTAACGGAACATAAAGAGTTCATCAGGGATGAAACTGTACCAAAATCTTCGAATACACAATAACCGCGTAAGTCAGATAGAGTTAGAAAATAACCTGGGAGGTATGAGTTTCTGATATCACCTCATGAAGATGTCAATCTTATTGAGGAAGACGAACCGACTACGTATAAGAAAGTGATACAAGGTATCGACTCCCTATTATGGCAAAAAGCCATGAAGTTCGAAATGGATTCCATGTATACCAACCAAGTTTGGACACTGGTTGATATACCGAAAGGCATTGTGCATGTTGGTACTATATGAGTCTTCAAGGAAGACATACATGGATGACAACATACAAACGTACAAAGTTAGGCTTGTAGTGAAAAGGTATCGTCATCAACATGGTGTCGATTACGACGAAACCTTTAACCCGTTGCCATGATTAAATCCATTCGGATAATGTTTGCAAAACTGCATGTTTCATTTATGAAATATGGCAGCTGAACGTCAAAACCGCTTTCCTTAAACAGAAACCTTTTGGAGGATGTTTATATACAACCTGACGGTTTTGTTGTACCAAAACATGCAAACAAGGTTTGCAAGTTAAATCGATCCATTTATGGATTGAAGCACGCATTACGTTCTTGGAACTAACGTTTTGATAAGATCATAATGGTATATGATTTAATTCAAAACGAATATAATTCTTGTGTATATAAGAAGGTTAGTGGGAGCGCACTGACAATGATTGTCCTATATAATGATGACATATCATTTCTTGGAAATGACATTCCCATAATACAATCGGTGAAAGCTTGGCTTTCATGAAAATTCTCCATAGAATACTTGGGAGAGGCAACCTTTATTCTAGGAATAAGGATCTACTGGGATAGATCTAAAAGTTGTTGGCACTCTCCGAGAACTCGTACATTGAAAAGATGTACGTGACCTGGTGTCTCATATGCTTTGAGCATATGGAGTCACAATCAGGCCAATCCAAGTGATGGTCACTGGATTGATGTTAAGAACATCCTTAAGTATCTTAGACGAACTAAGGATGCTTTCTTAAGGTATGGAGAATGAGAACTTGAAGTGACTGGGTTCACCGCTGTAAGTTTCCAAACTGACAAAAACGAATGTAAGTCGCAATAAGGGTACTGTATAGTTTGAATAACGGAACAGTGAGCTGGAAATCTTCCAAGCAAGATATTGTTGCCGAATAAACAACAAAAGCAGAATATTGCTACAGCTGACGCAGCAAAAGAAGCATTTTTTATCTATATAATCCTAATTGGATTAGGTATAGTTCTGTTAGCAGCTGAGCTAGGCTACAACACAGGCTAAAGAATTACGGTCTCATCAACGATCCAAGTATGTACTTCAACTGAATCATCTGATTCGTTCGATCATACATCGTGACGATGTGATGACCGAATAAAACGCATCAGACGATAACATTGCAAATCCGCTAATAAAATCTGTTTCTCAGCAGAAGTTCGAGCGACCCATACATAGTTCAGGTGTAGGACACTTGAGTGATTAGCTATAGGCCAAGTGGGAGATTGTTGGACAATTATGACCCATAGCATCACTATTTGTACATAACATGGTGTTGTTGTACAAATTAACTATGTGACAAAGGAAATTGTTCTTTTATCATTTGTAATTAGATTACCAAGATATATAAATGATAAAAGTCCATATGATTAGTACCAGATTAATAAGATATGAGACAATATTAATCCACTAAGGTTTAATCATTAAATATCCATAGTCGTAGTATTATCGAGACTGGACATCGATAATGCGGAATAGACTAGTATTACACTTGTGTATGTTATGGAAGCGTAATGACATAGTTCTCATATATTTGGGTATTGGATACTCATGCAAGTGTAATATAAGGTTCTGTTTACCGATGGTACGGAAACAGCTTCGCTCTGGATAGACCCCTCAGAATCTCATTGGTAGTATGACTATTTGTCTATGGGAATCCGAATCAGGGTAGGTATATTTGGTCTTAACCTGAGACTTGCATCGCTAATACTTACGACAATCAATATACTTTGGTTTTGGTCGTCCGGGGCTTTAACAGGTTCTGTGTATGCCTCTACTAGGTATATTGAGAATCGTAGTGTATTGGGTGTGATGTCAAGATTGAAGTATCACTTCAGTCATATGGAGATGATGATCACGTAGGATACGAAACTAGTACTCTTAAGTACTGCAGTCATCGGGATAATATGACTAGGTCATGATTATCCGATTATAGAGACTAGTTACCAGAGATCTGATATATGCTTCGTACGGGGCAGACACAATTCCAGCCCCAGGCCTAGCATGTGACATCTGATACTGGATCGTAATACGCAATACTACGTATACTACGCCTGACAAAGATTATATATTCCTTAAAGAATATTTCTGGAGAATTGGGTAGGCACGGCGCTTTGCTAGAAGCCAACCATGTCTTGTAAATCGGTAAGAACGTGGTACCGGGTACGCACGTCTTCGGATAGTCCGACGACCGAATTTACTGCCAACATATCCAGGGATCTCATGGGTCTCTTCCCGAAGATTCACCGATGACGTATGACTCGAACATAATTAATATTGGATTAATTAGAAGAGAGAGAAAATTAATCTATGATTAATATAGAGAGAACGATTAATTCGGAATTAATCGATTAAAATAATATAATCGATATATTAAATGAAATTAGATTTCATAACGGAATTAAAATTGGATTTTAATTCGGGCGAACGAATTAATTTAGAATTAATTCGCGAGCGACTTTAATAGTAATTTTGCTAGCCATTATTATTTAATTAAATTTGATTTAATTAAGTCGCAACGGAAAATTCGTTAATTCAGAATTAATGAACCCGAGCCCGGAATGTGTTTGCGGGCCCACTCGGATTTTGAATCAAAGTGGGGCCCACATGAAGTCACATCACATGTCATTCTCATCACTTTATGTTGATGGAATTTGGTATTTGGTGATGACTTACCAAACACTCAACTTTGAAAAGGTGATAGACTTTTTACCAAATCTTGTTTTGGTATATGTTTTTGTTTTTTGGAAAATCAATAACACAATTCATTTTTCATCCATCTTCCTCTCTCTTGGGCGTGAATATCACCCATTTTCTCTCCACTTGGGCGTGAACCTAGGGTTCATTCTCTTTGATTTTTGATTCAAAAATCTAAAGTGCTAGCACACAAAAGGGTCAACTAAGGTGATAGGGAAACATCCCTTGAGTTTGGAATTCAAAAAGAACAAAGCTTGGAAGCTCAACATACAATTCAAATGAGAGCTTGGAACAACTTCAAATGAGGCAAATTTTGTTGTCTACACATCCTACCTTGTCGATCAATATAAGTATTTATGCTACTTCATTGAGTATTCACACTTCTTTTATGCTTAATGATCTTGGATTTTGTTCTTACAGAACCCAACAGGGACGTCATGCAGTATTGTCCCTTAGTCCTGAAACTACATGTGCACATGTTTGATGTGTCCGTCAATTCCAAAAGTCTCTAGATTGGGTTTTCCCCCAATCTAAAAAAATCATAAAAGAAATAATCTCAAAATATCAAAAACATGATAACATTTCTCATCTGGTCAAAAAATATTTTTAACTGATCAAATCATTTTGGGAACTTAGTCTCATCTCAAAGTATAATTTAAATATAAATAAATTTATATAAATTTATAAAAATAATAAAACATTATGAAAATAAAATATCCACTCACAGATTTGAAATTTGACTGGCACTATTTTAAGGTGTCGAAGAAAGTCATAGTTTCTGCCGATAATCTATAATCGATAAATTTTATTAGAACATAAGTTGTGAGATATGCTTCCGACCAATAAATAAAATATGCAATGCATGAATACTTGACTTCATTGAGTTACTGACTTATAAGCATGGTCTAGGAAATTTTACGAGTTGAGGTTTGAAGTTACACAAGTGCAGGAGCAGAAATTTAGATTATACTAAGTCGCTGAAAACTCACTCATTAACGTCTAACTTTGAAAATTTGCTTTACTTAATTGGGAATGAATCATGGGCTGAAATTTTAATAGACTGGACCTTATTTTTTTTAGTTTAAGTCAATTTTTATAGATCTCAATTTTAATTTCAGAAACACAAGTTATAAACCAAAGTTCGGGGGCTGTTCAAACAGAAAACTGGGTGCAGTGGCAGCAGGTTGCCCAACTTCAAAAATTTGGTTCGGCCTCATCTTATGTCTAAAACTTCTGAATTTTGGATATGTTACTCATTTATGTGTCTACTTTACCTATAATTGTATGGTTCATCAATCGGACATATATAACTCAATTTATAAGCGACCAAACACATCCTGTCAGGAACGGGACATAAACTGACTTCGCTATCCATCTTCCTTATTTCACCATCTAATTTAATGCATTTAATCCAAAAAACCTCAACAGAATTTCCATTATTATAAACACTCTTTATAACGTACAAATCATGCTTAATTTCTTAATTTGATATGAGCTTGGCATTTCGTCGAACACTTGGTGCCCGAAATGCCAAAACTTCATCGTTTACACAATCTTAGTTATCTCCACTCCCACTTTACATGTCTATTACTTAACAGCATTATTCAAGACTTCATAACATATACAAAAATATATTCCTCCAATATAACCAATAACCTCGCACTTCACCTTAATAGGCCAAGTCAATTTGTCACCAACATCTCACAATTAAATGCTAACTATATTGCTAACATTATCAAAAAATTAAAGTTCCCTCAAACCCCAGATGCAAAAATGGAGTCCATGGATTTCATTCATGACAAATGAAAATGAAGAAGGAAAAGGGATAAGAAACCTTACTTGCTTGAGGGAACTTCATTGCTCTTGATTTTGGGCGTGAGTGTGGAAGAAAATAACTTGAGACGCCATGGCTTGAAGGTGCTTCCAACATGAATTTAGAAGACAATGAATAGTAGCCATTGCTTAAATAATGGAGATGATGATTTTTTATTAATAAAATAATGATAAAAACCAGAAAAATGGGGATATTTCTAGAACAGCCCACGTGTAACATTGCTCATGCAATTTTGACTTGTATTTTTATCCTAGATCGGGTCCGAATTTTGGAATATGTTAAACATGGAAATTATAGGCCTTAGTCTTAGCTTTCTGATGATATAAAATTAATGAAAATCGGAGATCAGACAAAAATGTTACGTTCAGATTACTAACACTAGCTTGTTGACTATTAAGCTAAAATGAGGTATTGAAATTGAAAATTTATCTGGGACCTCCGTACAAGATTCCTAAGGTGAAAAACCTTTTTTCATATTATTTTATGAGTTCTAAGGTGTTATGCATGATGATTCACTCTACCGAGTATAACCGTTCCGACCAGTGTATTACATTTACCCCTCTTAAAATGGATTTGTCTCGAATCCTAATCCGTGTGTTAATTGAGCGACTAAACTATCATGCATTATATGTTACCGAAGATGTTTTCATATACCTAAAAGTGAGTAGCGTTCAAAAATGCAATTCTTAGTCCTTGGGTCGCGAGTCATTACCGGCTAATAAATTTATGAGAAATCTATAGAACTATGCCTCTTACTCCTCAACCTAGTTACTCCGATTAATTCCATATATAACTAATGTTACCATGAAGTCTTGATCTAGCTACAGAAACCTAATGTGCCCCGTTTCCTTTCCAACTCTTGGAAATCCTCACAATGATATAATAAATATAGAATTAGGCTTGTCTTTTACTAAAGTTGTTTATTGCTCAATTTGTAGCTTCTCATACATCAACCATCTAGATCTTTCTTTATCATGACCTATGTATGATTCATGGTAGATAGATGTCATCCCACATTTCCTTCATTTCGTTATCCTTCTTTCATTTCCTCTAATACCAATCAAGTTTTAATAACCTTCGTTTCCTTGTCTTTTGAACACACCTCGAAGTTCTTCATCTCTTGTTGAAAGGTAGAAACTTTAATAATCTCTCTAGTAAATAACGTTGTATGCGTTCAGTTAATGGAAAAATTTTTCTCTAATATATTTTGAATCTATTGTGCAAACTTCGGTATTAGTTATAAACCTCAATTATTGGAGAAATTTTTGCATTACTAATTCCCTCAGAAGACTGCATTACCTAAAATAACATCCTTGAGTCGCGTCCTATTATACATAACCTCTAACTTATCTTACCTTGTTTTTGGCTTCTGGTACCATGATACTCCTACTTGTAAGAGTTAACTTCTTTTCCTTCTTTGTCATTAATAGCTTCTAATATTCCACCTACAGTATCATCATTAATCAATTCATACATATTTAATCATTGCTTCCTTCACACTATCTTATTACCTTAGAAATTTAACCCATTTCTTCACTTGAAATCGCGTGGCCACCGTTATACTAACGACGCTTAAAATCTACCCTTGAAAACTTGTTTATTACTAGAACTTAGTAAGGTATTAATGGCAGTTATGCTTATATGCAATCTTAGGAAGGGTAAACTATATTTTTATTCTCGTTCACATGAACTATAGGCATCTTCCTTCTTAGTTCGCAGAGATCTCTCCGCTAAAATCTATTGCAGTCTCATCCCTCTTCCATCCAAGAATATCTACCCATGAAGCCTCTCTGTCGGTGTTCGATATTCTGTTATCGCTTGTCAACGAATAAGACACTACATTACTTATTCTGCGATAACTTCATTCGGGTGTAAAATACCATGTTCACTATATTGATATGATTTTTTATTATTATGAATTAAGCTAAGAGGGAAATACGCTATCTAGGAAAACCTGTTACCTATATTTTAAGTGAAATCTTACTCTTTTGGTCATTAGTAAACTATCGTAACGTCTACGGATACCTTGTCTGGCTTACAACCTAAAATACCTGAGCTCTAAAGTGTCCATATGATTCTTTTACTGTTATGTCCTGATTCATTGTTTGGTAAAACATATGGGTACCTAGTCGCCCATGTTCTTATTCGTGTTAAGCTGCTAGTAAATTATTTAGAGTCGTGTTTTTTCTTGTTCCTACCTAGATGCATCACGTGAGGAAGTATAAGGGTTTTACCAACTATTTTTCCTTCAGGTCTGTAACTGATGGAATTTCGACCCTATTTTAACACCTAGGAAGCTCACTGTCATACCTCTATAGTCCTTCTCCCGTTTCACTTCTTCTTCATTCCTAAATGGAAAAAGTCTGATACTCTAATGTCATTAGTTATGTCTAACGTTACATGCTAGTTTCGTACAAAAAAATGTAGTACTACTGAACCTGAAACTGAATCTTACTACTCATACTCTTTTGTCACTATTTGAATAGTACTCTCTTATCTGTTGTAACTCCTTTAAAATTCCACTTCCACCTTATTTCCTAGAGCCCCTCTCTTTTTCTTATGCTCTGTATTGTATCTGAGGCCCTTGTGATTCATATGCTTGAAATGACTTATCCTAAGGATGATGCCTTCGTTCTTTGGGACAAAATGACTCCGGTCGTGCCTTGAAGGTGTTACAATACATATGAAGTCTACTTGTTGCTGAAAACATCATTAAGACGGTGTTGTGTTCCATCGCTATTAGGGCTATTTAAATAGGATTGGGAAGGGGGTCGAGTAATCAAAGTCTATTTTAGGTTATCATACAAAAGTACTAATGTTAAAGGGTCTGTTAAATGTAACATCTAGCCTCTCTTCTAGTTCGGCTCCTTACTGTTACCTGCACTATTCTTAACTAGGAATTCTTTGAAACATGTTTGGAGATGTTACACTTTAGAAATATGTGCAGCAACCTGACCCAATGAGAATAGCTATGGGAGCATTTGTAAGAAGCCACAATCCAAAAACATTGGTTCGGTATGTACCACCATCTTTTATAAAGTTCATGGTATCAACTCACCAACTCGTTGATACCAAGAACTAGGGAACATGTGTTGATTGTGGTTTATCACCCCGAGGAAGTTTAAATACCAGGGAGTAGTATAATGAGATTTTTACTTGTAAAAAAGATGATGATAAGGGTCCAAGGGCCTAGAGAAGCTGAAGTCAGACAAAGGGGTCTGACCCCACTATATAGAGTTCTCTCGAGGGCATGACCTACTGATGATGAAGCAAAGTCATGATACCAACCCGACCTAAAGAGGAATTGTTGGATTTAGCAGTATTTGAGTATTTGTGGAAGCCGATCCGAGGTGGTAATTATTTATTAACCTGACTCGGATAGAGAATTCAAGAATTTTTGATCAACCATCATTCACCTTGATATGTCGACCCATTGAATGGAGTTGGGATCACATAATGTCTGCTTGAGGTCATATGATGTATGTCTTAAATGAAATGATGAACTTCTGGAAGACTTATGATGATTATAGGAAAAGAAATGGTTCTCATTGGAAAGTAGCATCTATCAGTCGTCATAGGGCGGTGCAGTGACAAAGAAGTGGTAGAGCAGAGCCACCATAGGCCAGTACAATGATAGTGAAAAATGAGTATTCTAATTGGCCGAATTATGGATAGTTGAGGAGAATTGTTACTATAAAGATGACAGAGTGGCATGGGTTGACATCATGGGTGGTGAAATAGTGAATTCGGAAGCCTATATAAAGGGGTTGAAGCCACAGATTCAAGGAGAGCAATTTTCGCATCACACAACTTGTAAAAGAGAGCTAAGAGCTTAAAAACTATTGATAGAAAGAGAAAGTTAGTTGATTTCTGATCACTTGAGAGATTTATAACGGGTTAGTGTGATACCTGAAAAGTTATAAATCTTTTATAGAATCACCATACCGTTTATAGCTCGGGTCGGTCTTGACCCCCGAGCAGTAATATATTACCCCCATTTACCCCCTTGAACGTAGGTTGAAGTCATTCTCAGCCAAATCACGTAAACCTTGTCTCTGTGATTTATCTATCTACTTGCTAAGTTTTCTTTGGTTCCTTGCTAACCAAACAAATTCATGGCTGATAGAGATTTTTTTGGGGGGTTGATTTCCCAAATTGCCCTTAGAATGAAAAACAGCCGTCAATATGTAATATACATGATGTGGAAAAAATGTTTATAATGATTGTAAGAGATTATGTTAGAATCTCTAAGATATGATAATGTAATTAATGAATATTAAAATGTATACATTTAAAAAAAAGAAACTAATCATTTTACACTTACAATTTCATTAATCACATTAATTTAGTACATTTGAAAAATAATAATTATATTTATGTTTTATATATTTTTATTATGATTTTTATTTATTGTGTAGGTAAAATACTACTTCGGATGCTGCGTGACAGCTATATTTGAATCAGACTTAGAAAACATTCACCATGTTTAGATTGGAAATAAAATGAGCTTATAATGTATTTTCCTACACATGTATTTTATATAATATATATAATATCTTTTGGAGGACCCACCAAGATTTTATATTACATATATTATATTGGAGGTCCCATCAATATTTTATATATATATATATATATTAAATAAAAAATATGTTGCCATCACTTTTCGGTCGAAGGCAACCTTTGTAAGAAATTTTATAAAAAAAAAAAAAAAAAGTGGGCGATTGCTTGCAATTTGAAAGTAAGAGAGGTGTCGAGAACCTCTATAAATAGAGGTACTCGACACCTCAATTCTTCAGCCCGGATTACATATTCTCTTTGAAAAATTATGGAGTTTCATCTCTTGTGTGTTTATTTTTCAAGCTTTGTTGTAATTTTTTTTCCAGTAATAAAATTATGCAATTTTTTATTCAAATCATGAGTAACTAATTTCATTATTCTGCGGAAAAGGGCGAAGCTCTTAATATGAGAATATAGATTAATCTTACTTTTATGATAATATATTAATTGTAATCTAAAGACTAATATTTATTTAAATCTGGATTAAATATTAACAAACTTTGTTACCACCTATATGGCTGGTTTTATTTATTTGACATAATTGAGTACCTAACTAGACTTGTTATAGACAAATGATATCACTGCCTTTATGGTTGGTTTTATATGTTTTGACATAATTAATTCCTGAAATAAATTAACTTGGAAATGATGACAATTTATAAAAAGTAAGATTTCTTTAAATTTGAAATATTAAAAGTGGATCCCCCTAACCCCAGCATTTTATTCTATTATTGCAGTTCAATTTAAAATTATCAATCACTTCAAATATTTTAGTCTTTTTATTTTCACTATAATTATTATTTTATTTTACTAAATATATTCCTCGTGGATCGACTCCGGACTTACTGGGTGATTTTATTACTTCGACACTCTTATACTTGGGAGTAAAAATTTATTTTGTGAGTTGTCAGTAATCTCTTACATATGATTACACAATCAATGTAATTATGAGTAGATTTAGATTCCATATTTATTTTAGTCTTATGCCTATATAAGGCCATATTCATTGTATGGTTTTATTGATTCAAATAAAGAACATTAAGTTTTCAACATGGTATCGGAGCCTTGTTTGCTCTAATTTTTTTACCGGCTTTTATTACCAGAATAATGCCTTCTTTTTCTTGAGCCCTTCAGTGCCAATTAAGCTTTTGTTGTTTTATTGTTTATCTGGGGATCACTGTTCATCCCAGGTCACTTTTCATCTGAAATCACTATTTATCTCGGAATCACTTTTCATCTCGGAACACTGTTCATTGCTGATCCGTGCATCATCAAATAGAAACTTATGTTGCCATAACCACATTTTTAGTTATTCCGGTCAATTTTTCGATCAACTTTCGACCTCATCTCTTTTTTGGGTTTTGTTCTGATCGTACATTATGAATCAACCATATTATTCTTGCTCATTAGTTCAATCAGATACCTTTTCTACTACTTTCAATATCGCTGACCTTCCGAGTTATCCTTGGATAATAAATTTTGGAGCTACAGATCATATGACCGGTCACTCTAATTTTTATACTTCTTATATCCCTTGTTCGGGTAGAGAAAAGGTTTAAGTAGCTGATGGTTATTTATCCTTTGTTGTGGGAAATGAATGTATTTCTATCTCCAAAACCTTTTCACTTGTCTTTATTCTATATTTCCAAATCTATCATGTAACCTCCTTTCAATTAGAAAATTCACAAAATATCTTAATTATATTGCTAAGTTTTTCCCTTCTCACTATGAATTTCAGGATATGTGTACAGGAAAGTTGATTGGAAGTGCTAAGGAAGTCGATGGGCTTTACTACTTCGAAAGTGAACCTAGTGATTCAACTAATCTATCTCACATACACGTAAATACCTCCAGCCAATGGATAATGCTTTGACACAATAGACTAGGGCATCCAAATTTTTCATACCTAAAAATTTTCTTCTCATTTTGTTTAAGAACAAGAATCTTCATGATTTTCAATGTGAGGTTTTTGAGTTATCTAAACACCATCGTGTTCATTTTCCCATACATATCTATAGAGAATCATAACTTTTTTCTCTTATTCATAGTGATATTTGGGGACCATAGTGTATCAATAATGTTTCTGGGCTAAATGGTTCATTACATTCATCGATGATTATACTTTTGTGTGTTGGGTTTATCTGCTCATGGAAAAATCTAAGACTGCAAATACCTTTCAAAATTTCATATGATGATTAAAACTCAATTCCAAGCCAATATTCAAGTCATTCGGACTGATAATGGAAGAGAGTATTATTCATCAAATCTTAGTTCCTATCTTACCGAACATGGGATTGTACATCACTCTTCTTGTATAGATACACCCTCAACAAAATGGGATAGCAGAGAGAAAAAATAAACATATTCTTGAGGTAACCAGAGCTATAATATTTACCAATGGGGTTCCAAAATCTTTCTGGGGGGAGACAGTTCTTACAACTACTTATCTTATCAATAGAATGCCATCAAGGGTTTTAAATTTTAAAACATCACTTGATATCCTTAAATATGTGTATCAATCATCCAAAATATTTTGCTCTCTTCCACGAAAGTTTTTGGATGTGTTGCATTTGTTATGTATATAACCATAATAGAGGGAAATTAGATCCAAGAGCTATGAGGTGTGTTTTTTGGGTTATTCTCCTACTCAAAAGGGTCACAAATGCCATCCTCCTCCAACTAAAAAGTTCTTTGTGTTTATGGATGTTACCTTCTTTGAAAATGCCTCATTTTTTCAAAACATATCTCTTCAGGGGGAGATTATTCAAGGTGAAGATCATTACGGAATATTTGTTCTACTTTAACTCCAGAAGCTGCAGTTGTTATTGAGTTTCCCACTACTTCCGAGTCCATTATTCCTCCGGTTCCTGATATTCCTGACCTATCAACTGTTCATGAACCATCTATTGTTCATAAGTTTCATGTGGGTCAATCTCATGCTCCATCTACCAAATGTAGTCTTCAACTTTCACCTTCACCTTCACTTTCAGATCCTATCACCCCACTTATGTGTGTATAAAATGGAAACCTTGAACTAAAGATTTACTCAAGAAGGAACAAGTCACAACTTCCTCAGCATTTTCAATCACCTCAACCTGTCACAAAGACTCTGGAAAACACAAGTAAGCCTAATACTTCACAAAATCACCTTGATTTTACTAATTTTTCTGATCTTAATGTTCCAATTGCCCATAGAAAAGATGTTAGATCTTTTACTATGCATCCTATTTCTAATTTCATTCCCTACCAAAAGATGTCTCCTCATTTTAGAGCATTTACTACTAATTTATTTTCTTGTGACCCTATTCCAAATACTATACATAAAGCTCTTAGCATTCCAAAATGGAAAGAGGTTGTTCATGCATAAATGAAAGTGTTGAAAAAAATGATATATGGAACCTTGCCGATCTTCTACCAGGAAAGAGGCCAGTAGGATGCAAATGGGTGTTTACAATCAAACATAAGGCTGATGAGACAGTTGAGAGATATAAGGCGGACTTGTTACAAAATGATATACACAGACTTATGGAGTTGACTATTAAGAAACCATTGCTCTTGTAGCCAAGATGAACTCAATTCGTGTTCTATTATCTATTACAGCAAATTTAGACTGGCATATTAAGCAGCTTGATTTAAAAATGCATTCTTACATAGGGATTTAGAAGAGAAGATGTACATAGGATTGTCGTCTGGTATTCATAATATGTTTGGCAGGAAAAAAAGTTGGAAAAAGTACTTGTATGGACTAAAACAGTTACCTCGCGCTTGGTTTGAGAAGTTTATTATTGAAATTCGCCAATTTGAATATACTCAAAGTCAAGGTGACTATACCTTGTTCTTTAAGCACTCTAAAGATGGAAAGATCACTGCTTTAATTGTTTACGTAGATGACATCATTGTCACTGGCAATGATTTTGAAAAATAAGAAGACTTAAAAAATGCTCGTTGAAGAATTTCAAATTAAGGATTTGGAAAAACTGAGATACTTCTTGGAATAGAGGTTGCCAGATCAAGTAAAGGAATATTTCTCTCACAAAAGAAGTATGTCACAGACCTTCTCCAAGAGGCTGGTATGTTAGGCTGCAAACCATCTGATACTCCAATTGATCCTAATTAGAATTTAGAACCACCAGATACTCTGATTGATCCTAATTAAAATTTGAGAGCTACAATTAAGAGTGATCCAATTGACAAAGGTCAATACCAATGATTGGTAGGAAAACTGATATACTTGTCTCATACTAGGCCAGATATTGTATTTTCTGTTGGTGCAGCGAGTCAGTTTATGCATTCCCCATGTGAAGTACATAAAGTGACAGTTTTGAAAATTCAAGATATTTAAAAGACACCCTAGAAAAGTTTTACTCTTCTCAAAGAATACCATCTTCAAGTAAATGCATATACATATGCTGATTCGGTAGGTTCAAGTATTGACAAAAGGTCCACATTTGGATATTGCATGTTTATTGGAGGAAATCTCGTCACTTGGGGAAGTAAAAAAATAATCAATAGTAGCTCGATCTAGTACCGAGACCGAGTTCAGATCAATGACTCAAGGGATTTTTGAATTGATGTGGTTGAAGACATTACTAAAGGAATTGCAGGTTGCTCGAATAGATACAATGAAACTCTATTGTGACAATAAAGCTGCTTTAGCTTTGCTCATAATCCAGTTCAATATGACAAGACTAAACATATTGAGGTGGATAGACACTTTATCGAGGAGAAGATAGAAGATGGTCAAATATGTATCCCATTTGTTACCAACAAAGAATAGTTAGCAGATATATTAATCAAATGACTATCAAGACCTAATTTTCTTTCATGGGTCAGAAAGCTGGCTATGATAGATATCTTTGAACCATCTTGAGGGGGAGTGTGGAAAATAATTGTAAGAGTGATTGTAGGAGATTAAGTTAGAATCTCTAAGATATGATTGTGTAATCCCCTAAATATGATTGTACGATCAATATAATAATGAGTATATTTAGATTCTATATTTATCTTAATCTTATTACCTATATTAGGCCATATTCCTTATATAGTTTTATTCATTTTTCAACAAATGATCTTTTGTAGTTTGGGCAAATTATTTGTGATGTGTTTACTCCTAGTTTTGAGGTGATCTTATTAATCTGATATTTTTCTGCAGTAGCCTTGTTCTCTGCTGAATGAAAGGAGCTATTATCTTTCTAGGTTACTATTATTACTATTTGTAATTACTGCACATCACACCCCATTTCTCTCCAAGAACAAACACAAATTAGTATAATCCCAGACTAAGGCTGGTATGCGGGATCTGATCCCTAGACATTTTGCTCCACCACCAGAGGCCCAACCAACTGGGCTATTTCCAGCTACTGTTCCACGTCATGTTACTGAATGCTTTATATCAGATTTGATGCAGCAATGCTGAAGTTCTGGCTACTGCAGGATTAGAATCTATAGTAAATTAAACAGTTTGTTGGCTTTTCGCTTGCTGAGCTTTTTTAGGTTGAAGATTTTTTTAGCATTATTCAGCTTGTTCTTCTTGTTCTATCAGAATACTTGGCATGGGAATGGCTTGTGTGGATTATTATAACACTGGATTAGATATTATGCTTATAATCTGGATTATATATTCTGTTTATAATCTGGATTTATAACAGTTGAAATTTGTGAGTAAGTACTAAATAGAAACTGTTGAATGAAATGTAGTGTTAGTATATGTATATAGCCGTTAGATATCTAATTACATAATTTTGAAATCAGAAATCAGAAGCTCTGTTACTTTGAAATGTAGTGTTAGTATGTGTACATAGCCGTTGGATATCTAATTACATAATTTTTTGAAAGGAAGCGTAAAGAAGAGAGAATTGGGGTATTTCAGTTCTGCATTTCAGTTTTGAAGGCCTATATGTATGAACTTTCCTTGAATATTTTCTATCATCAATTAAAAGTATTAACACTACCAGAGAAGTTAGATCTTGAGAAACCTTCCCATGAGAAGTTGAAAATTGCAGTGAATCTCAGGCAATTACCCGTTAGCTGTCCCACCAGAATCTCCTACTCTTTCATGGATGATCTCATTGAAAAATAATCATATTACATTAACAGGTGTGCTTGCATCCGACAGCTCTAAGGTTTTGAAATGTTGCGAAAGGCGCAGGAGAATGTTGTGATACCATTGTTTGATAAGCGTCAGACGCAGTTTGGTATTGTCAGAGCTTTGCCATCCGACAACATGTGAAGTTGCCCAAGGATATTCGTATTCAGAGGCAGAGGTTGAAGGTTCCACCTGCTTTGAACTTGTTTACCACCAATACTTAAGGAAAAAAAAATCATGCCTCAAGTCTTTTCAAGTTGCTTCTCAAGCACAGGCCTGAGGATAGAGCTGCCAAGAAGAAATTTCTTTTGAAGAGTGCTTAGACTGAGGCTGAAGGAAAGACTGTTCAATTTGAGACTAGCAAATTCACCTTTGAACCATCAACAATGTCACACACAAAGTAGTAAACAACAAAAGGTTAGAGCAAGAAACTACATCAACACAACAAGAATCAATAACAGAATCAATGGAGATGAATTACATTTGTAGTGTAAGTGTCACTCTTTACAAAGAGCTAAGAATCAGCCCTTAAGACTTTCTAAGCTCTCTCAAATGGATTCACAAAGTTTTCAAGAAACCAGCCTCACTATGCCTTTTTATACTTGGGATCCAAGTCACATGACTTGTACCAGAAGTCAGTTACTCCTAACTGATTCTGGTGCATCCCCAAAGCAGTTACCAGCTAACCATCTTGATAGCTCCCTGTAGCCACCTCAGCAACTCCATGCCAACTCAGCAATCTCTTTCCACTTCAGCATCAATGATTGAATCATCACTTAGTACAGACTGTTGAAGCTAAGAAGCCTATTGCTGTGAAATATGACTTGAACCATGTGACATAACTCATTGAACAGAACAAGGCACAAAAAGTTGTCATTGCTCTTGATGTGGACCCGATCGAGCTGGTTGTTTGGTTCCCTATCTTGTGCATGAAGATGGAGATCCCATACTGCATTGTCAAAGGAAAATCAAGTTTGGGATCTTTTGTCCACAAGACTCATAATGTCTTGTGTTTGACAACAGTTAAGAACAAGGATAAGTTGGATTTCAGAAAGATCCTTGAGGCCATCAATACTAACTTCAAAGACAAGTACAAAAAAGAAGTAGGGTGGTGGTATTATTGGCTCCAAATCACAGGCAAAAAACCAATGCCAACGAAGCTAATCAGAGGAAGACACAGGATTTTGATTGATCAGTCTTAAGCTAATCAGAGGATTACATAGGATTTTGATTGATCATGGAATTCTTCCACATAATTACCCAAGCACATGTGTACATTTTTAAAATCTCATAATGATAAATTTTTACCAAATGCTTCTGCTTATCATATGGGTTTGTAACTTGTAGTCTGTTTCTATATTTGTTATAGAAATGTAGATGCACATTGGAAAAGGCATTATTAGATAGTTCATCCCCTATTGACAATACAAAGTTGATTAGTTCCATATCCAACATCATTTTTGCTGGCTTGTTTATCATTTTTCTTTTCAATTGTGATTGGTTTATCATTAAGAATGTTTTGAAAGGGAAGAAACATAGAGGAAGGAGCTCTTCAAGGCTACAAATTTAATTGCAAAATGGATGAAAATATGATATTATTAACTGTACATAATAATAGAAGCTGTTTACAACTTTATATGACCAGCAATCAAGAATATTGCATCCAAAGATGTAATGGTGAGATCAGAATGCCCACTCCCCTAGAGATTCCAATGCAGTGCTGGTAAGAACCTTCATATTCAACAGCTTGCAGAGTTCCATCTTCTTCAGCCCCCTTAATTCAATACTTTACAATCAAATTCTGGAATTTCATCAAGATTAGACAAAAGCTCGTCAACATCAAAAGTAAGATCATCAGGCAATGACTCCATCTCCCCTTCAGATTCCATAATCTGGATAATGCTGTTGGAGCATGGTAACTCAGTTGGATGGTTTTGTTGAACCAAAACTGTTTCTTCATCAGCCATTCTTAATTGCTTATTTTGAACACCCTCATCACCATTTTCTTCTGTGCAATGTAGAATTTGTGTCAGAATGGACGAATATTTCTCAACATCATATGTACCAGAATCTTCTGGGAAAGACTCCATCTCCCTTTCCAAATTCTGAAGAATGTCATTGGAGCATGGTAACTCAGTTGGATGGTTTTGTTGAACCAAAACAGTTTCTTCATCAGCCCCTCTTAATTGCTTATTTTGAACACCCTCATCACCATTTTCTTCTGTGCAATGTAGAATGTGTGTCAGATTGGATGAATATTTCTCAACATCATATGTACCAGAATCTTCTGGCAAGGACTCCATCTCCATTTCCAAAATCTGAAGAATGTCATTGGAGCATGGTAACTCAGTTGGATGGTTTTGTTGAACCAAAACTGTTTCTTCATCGGCCCCTCTTAATTGCTTATTTTGAACACCTTCATCCTCATTTTCTTCTGTGCAATGTAGAATTTGGGTCAGATTGGACGAATATTTCTCAACATCATATGTACCAGAATCTTCTGGGAAAGACTCTATCTCCTTTTCCAAAATTTGAATAATGTCATTGGAGCATGATAACTCAGTTGGATGGTTTTGTTGAGCCATACCTGTTTCTTCATCAGTCCCTCTTAATTGCTTATTTTGAACACCCTCATCCCCATTTTCTTCTGTGCAATGTAGAATTTGTGTCAGAATGGATGAATATTTCTCAACATCATATGTACCAGAATCTTCTGGCAAGGACTCCATCTCCCTTTCCAAAATCTGAAGAATGTCATTGGAGCATGGTAACTTAGTCGGATGGTTTTGTTGAACCAGAATCGATTCTTCGCCAGCCCCTCTTAATTGATTACTTTGAGCACCCTCATTGCCATGACCCTCTGTACAATCATGCTCTAGAATTTGATCCAGACTGGAAGAATATTTTTCAACATCAAAAGTAGTTGAATCTTCAGGCAATGACTCTACTATCTGCCCTTCAGATTCCACTGTTTGCTGAGTGCTACACGAACATTGTTGAACAAAAGCTGCTCCATGATCAACCCTTAAGCGCTTATTCTGGAAGCACTCACCATCCTGATCAGTATAGCTGTTAGGGCTTGCTGCTTCTTTCAATTTTCTCTGACTACCAAAAGCTCTATTTTTTGAGACAGTCACCTCAACAGCTTGTTTAGTCTTCCTCCTTGGCATCTTACCCAAATTGGCTTTCTCATTTTCCTCTTCTGATTCCTTCTTTTTTATGCAACAGAGAACTATATCAAGTTCTGTAGGGGAATGTTGGGCCAGCAATGATGAATTAAAGGTAAATTCATGCATGAACCATCTCCCGTGTTCTTTAGGGTTGGTCTTGTTTTCATAGCGAAACCTTTTCCTAAACCCCAAAATGAGATCAGAAGAGCCCCGAGCAAGAACTGGTTTGGCTCCATCCTCACCCTCCCATGCACCAGAAGCGATCTTTCGGTAGAATCTTGAAGGAGATAGTCTCTTCAAGCGAGTGAAAAAATAAAGAGATTTATCATCAAGTAAATCGTTGCCTCCACAGAAGTTCCAAATATCCCAGGGCTCATCAAAGCCATAAAGATCCCAGTCTCTCACAGGACAATCATCATCTTCATAGAGAAGAGGATTTTGTGTAATCTTTTGGTAGAGGTAGTATTCCAACAGCTCTTCCTCTGTTGGGCGAAATCTGTACCCAACCTTAGGCATTTTGCGGGAAAGAAATCAGAAAATGCAAGATTGCTTGAAGAAACAGAGGAGAATTTTGGTGGTTTTCGTGGGAAAGACTCTAATTGAATGAAGAATGAGGGAATTTGGAAGCTCTGTTACTTGTTACTCAAGTATTGTTGTTAGTTTGTAGCCGTTTGAATTAAGTGGGTATTTGCTTGCGTTAATTTCAGGCGATAGGGCGGGGGGGCGGGAGGCAAAAACTAGCCGTTGGAATCTTGAAATTAGATTTGGGAAGATCAATTCTGTTAAGAAACACGTGGCTGGCACATGTGTTTGACAGTTCTTTGAAAATGATGTTTAATGATATTTATGATAATTAATTAATTAAAAAAATGCGAAATAAAGAAATAAGTATTTTGTTTAAATGTATCTCAATTCTCTCTGTGGGAAGGTTAAAAATAGTAGTAATTGGGACTCTCCTTCTCCTTGTGTAATTAATTAATGGGTGCTTGTCCAAATCGTGGATTTGCATGGCTTCTATCAGTTTGGCCCCACTCTGGCTTGCCCTAATCGTGGATTTGCACTTTGGGGGTTCAATTTTTTTGCATCAATCTTAGCAGGTATTTTTAATTTAATTTTTATAACCCTATTCTTAGAAATTGAGGTTTCTCCTTTCAAATTTCTGCCTTTTGTTATTTTTGTTATTTATTTATTTTTTTAATTTTTTGCTTAATAATCCTCCATTTTGGTTTCTCTGTTTGAAAAATACAATTGTGTGCTTTGTATCTGCACTTTCTCTTAGCTATTACCACTACATATTAATTTCCAATTTTATATCCATTGCATAGTATTGTTATAATTATTGGTTTTTGTTTCCTTGCATCGACTACCAAGAAATTTGGGAATCTACACACTGGTTTCCTTCAATGTGCGAGTGATAAATTGAATTCAGTATTGAAAATTAATGGATAATTCATTGTCTAGTTTGGTGTACATGAAGATAGTGAGATGAATGAACAGAGTAGTTGATAAAATTTTGTCAAGATTGGAGCCTTGGTTATGTAGGCTTATATTCAAATTAAGATATTTATTTTTGGGTTTTAAATTTTGAGTTGTGGCTTCCCTTGTATCTGCTTGGGCTTTCTATTTTAACAGGTTAATGATAGTTTTTGTTGCTTCCCTGCTAACTTGTGTGTTGGAATTTGGTGGACAAAACTCGTAGTTAAAATTCACAGTACAATGTATGGTGCTTCTGGAATAATTGAAGTCGTGGTAGTTTTAGAACTTGGAAATACATGAAATAAATGGAGATGTTTTAGGGCTTCGCTTACCGAAAAACAAGTTTGAGTTTTCATTGTTGTACAATGAATATAAATAGCACATTTTGCTTGTATTAGCGAAGAAGAGTCATTTGCTTTCTATCAGCATGTTGTGTGGCTGATGATAATGACGAATACCGCTCTATACAGGAAGCTTTATGGCAAAGTATCAAACAACAACAGCGGAAAATTTGATCACCTAGAAGGGATAAAGGAAACATTTTTTTTTCTTCGACAATTATGATCTCTGGTGGATTTTATTTGATATTATACATTCTATTATAAATAAACAATCATATGATCTATCCATTGTGGTCTTGAAGCACTTGATAATACTAGTACGTTTGAAATTCTTATTTGACTAGTTGTGAATAGCCGTAGGACTCTGGGACATACAGAACACTTTGCTTCTAAGCTGTGCTACCTAGCTTTGGGGAAGTTGGAATAGGAGAGCACTCATCTTGGTTAGTGGTTTGGTTGTTTTTATTCTGGGGCATTTCATGTAATAAGATTGTACGGCAGTGGCATATAGGTGTTGTAACACCTCGGGTGTTTAGCATATACAGTAGGTTCATCATGGTCGTCATGGTCATGTATTGTGATGCTTTATGCTTGCGTAGTATGTATGTATGTTGACTATGTTAACGGTATGTAACTGGCATGCCGATGGCAGTGCACCCATTCCGGTTCTGAGCATCTCGAATCTTCGAGTTTCGTTACTGGAACAGACATACCGGTCCTAACGAGTCTATAAAAACAGACATGCTCTTTCATTTCTCAGCTTCATTTCTCTCTCTAGGGGCTCGGATTTTTTCCCTTTTCAAGGCCAAATCTTGAGTTTTTCATGCATATTCAAGCCCCAGGAAGGTCAAGTAAGCCTTTTGATCCTCATTTCATCATTTGTTTTGCATGATTTCATGGATTTCTCAAATCCCCATTTTGGATTTGTGCTCATTTTGCATGATTAGCCTAATAATCGTGCTTAGATAAGTCATTATTAACATGATAAGATTGTACAGTTGTGGCATATAGATGTCGTACCCATATGGATTAATTGAAAAGAAATAGAAACTGAGTGTTCGCTGTTCAAAATTGTCGAATCTCATCCAATCATCATTTATCCCTACTCTTCAGAGCAAGTTCCTTCTTTTGACGTACATTGAACAAAATAACATTTTGGTGCTGATCTACCACTTAACCTAAGCTCTAATTTTTTATATATATATATATTTTTTAAAGTTTTTGGGAACTGTGGTTTTCATCTCTGTATCACCTGTTGAAAGAAGTAACTCTATGAGAGAAATTATATTTTGAAACTTTTCTTCCAGAACACAGCAGGAAGGTGGTCTTGGAATTGATTGAAGATATCCCAACAGAATCACCTCCTGTCCTGGAATTTTTCTGATGTTGTTGATACTTCTACAGGTATTCAAATTATACTTGCAATATCCTCTAGAATACGCGTGCTTGTTTTATTTCGCAATGCAATCGTAGATTACTTCTTTAGGAGGTGGTATATGTTCAATCTTTTTGTGAAAGTTGGCTATGCAACTTAGCTACCTTGTTATGTTTAGAAGCCAGTTAAATTTGAATCAACTGTACTCCAAACTAATGAACAAATGGCAGCATAAAAGGAATAGATTCTCTTTAACTATCTTAATAGTTCAAATATCTGGGTTTTTCTTGTGTTGAAACCTGCTGCAGTTTTCACATAACAGAATTTTTACACAAAACTCAACTCACAACCCATACTGTCATAATGCAATATCTAAGCAATCCCAGCAGAACCTACTCTTGGCTTGGATGAATTTATGGTTTGCCTTCAAACAGAAGTTCAAATTTGCTTTTTACAAAAACAGACATGCAAATAAGTCATCCAACCAAGAATTTCCTCTTGGCCTTCTCATTGAAACAAAAAATCATATTACAATGTACTTTCATCTTATAAACAATTTAGACATGCAAAGCATAGCAACTCACATAAAGGAAAATAGAGAGATACTGCACCAGTGACATACTAACATAGGATATTTCCTGGTTATGCTTATTGAGCTTTTATGGGCTTCAAATGTTATAAGATTTTATACCTCCTGTAATTGCTTTTGGACATCACAGAATATAAAAAGCTCTATATGGTGGTCTTCCTATAATTTAATAGTGTGATCAAATACTTTCAAACATTTGCAAGACAAAACACTGAATATGAAAGTTTTATGCTGCCATGGTGAATTCAATCAACCTTAACTTTCTATAAAATGCCTGCTTAGTCCCTTGAGCTATGATAACTCAGTAATTGGCTATGCGCCTTTTGAAGTCAGTTACCTCAACTTTTTATTTTATATTCAAGGACTGGGGGATTCTAGGGTTTATATCTGTAGAATTTTCTTGTGCAGTCATACTTTGTTATGCACATTGTAATGGTCATTATTACAAAGATGATTAGGACTCATATTTTGTTATGCATATTGAAATGGGCATTATTATAAAGATGATTAGGACTTGTTTGGTATCTTTTTTGAATTGTTGTTTCTCCTGGAAAGAAAAATAAAATTCTCTCACTTTCTTAAAAGGAGAATGCGAAAAGAAAGAAATGTTTTATTATTTTTCTCCATTCTCTTGTCATCTCAAAATAGTTAACCAAACCGAACAAAGCATTTTCCAGGTGAGGTCTGTGGGTGAAGATGCGGGTATAAGGAGAAAGAGCTGTTCACAAGTCATAAATTGATTTGCAAAGTGAAACGAAAGATGAATTCTACAAATAGTCAATGAGAGTACTAACTTCAACAGTCAATAATAAAGAGCAACAGTGGGATCAGAAATAAAATGGCCAGTCTTCTAGTGAATGATCATCAATAACATCCAAAGTAAGACAATCTTCAGGTAATGACTCCATCTCCCCTTCAAATTTCAGAATTTGCAGAATGTCATTGTTCCATGGTAGCTCAATTGCTGACTCCATCTCCTTTTCAATTTGCAGAATGTCATTGGAGCATGATAACTCAATTGCTTGCTTCTGTTGAACAAAAAGTGCCTCTTTTCCAGCCCGTTGTTGCTTATTTTGAAAACCCTCGTCGTTGGGATCTTCTGTACAACCATGCTCTAGGACTTCATCAAGAATAGACAAACACTGTTCATCATCAAAAGTAAGACTATCTCCAGGCAAAGACTCCATCTCCCCTTCAAACTCCACAATTTGCAGAATGTCATTGGACCATGGTAACTCAATGACTCCATCTCCCCTTTGTTGTTTATTTTGAACACACTGGTCGCCAGGATCCTCTGTACAATCAAGCTCTAGGATTCCATCAAGACTAGACAAAACATCAAAAGCCTCAAAAGTTTGCAGAATGTTATTGGAGTAGGATAACTGAATTGCTTGATTTTGTTGAACCAAAAACGCCTCTTCTTCGTCACTATGTTGCTTATTTTGAATGCTCTCATCCATTGTAAATAGACTAGACAGGAAGTCTTCAACATCTATTATTATCTCCCCCGCAGATTCCACAATGGGATTAGTTTTGTTGAACAGAAACTGCTTCTTGTTGCCCCCTTAAGTGCTTATTTGGAACACCCTCATCATC